>VYXF01003961.1:379229-394958 GCA_013397295.1 Polioptila caerulea | reverse complement strand
GGGGTGGGAAAGAAGGAAGGAGGGAGGGAAGAGGGAGGGCGCCACCCCCTGCCCCGTCTCCGGGCGCCGCCGCTCTCCTTGAGGCTGCGGGAAGATCCCCTCCTGCCCCCGCAGCGGGTCCTGTCCCCTGAGCGGGACGAGGCGAGCCCTTTAGGGGTCCTGGGTGACCTGTGCTGCAGCCAGATGTCAGCGCAGCCCCTCCGGCCCGGGGGGAGTCCAGGGAGCCCCGCCGGCCCCGGTGCCGAGGGAGCGGGGATCGCTCCTCAAGGGAGCTTCGGCTTCTGGCAGGCAGCACACGGGTCGCCTGTCGTGTCCACTGAGTTTAGGATGGAGAAGACGCTCCGGTACCGTTTTGATGATGAGATCCCAGAGACACGGTCTGTCCTTTCACTCCATCCTTAGGGAGAAAAAATCAGCTGGCTAGCCTTAGCTGTGACCTTTTTCCGTCGATACGGGCAGTGATTACACTGAGGTTTCTTTCACCCAAATTTACTTCTTATCCCAACCAATTAATGACAAAGATATCTGTTCTGAGTTTTTTGGCGATTTGCTAAGGTTTGGGGTTTTTTTCCCCCAGCAATTGAGTCTTCTGTTTCTGCTCAAAGCCTTGAAGCAGTTACTCCAGAGCCATTTCTTAGCATAATCTGTTCAGGAAAATGCTCTGGTTCCTATCTGACTGATCCTTTTTTGTTTCTCCCTGATCCTGCTGATGTGCTCGAACAGCTACTGCTCTAGAAGGTTTAAAGCCACTGTGCTCCTTCCTTCTCCCAGGATAAAATTGGTAGTATTCTGGCTTGATTCATCTTGGTCTTCCAAGCAAAATCTCTGTCTTGTTAGGCAAGAGCTTGATTGGGCTTTTTTGTTTTTGTTTTTGTTTTTTTTTTTTTTTAAGACTAATGGAAGATTAGCATTTCTAGGAAGAGAGAGGGATAGAATCACATTTCCATTGCAAATTGGAATGCATTCTTATGCCTACTAGCAGCTTATTTCGTCTTTCCTGTTGATGCTGCACCTGTGACCTGTGCCATCCTTTCTTAGGCTTTGGGGTGAAATCAAGGACACTTCAGCCCTGTTTACTATTCAAGGCCATTAAAGTATCTCCAATCTTAAGGACCCTGGGACAGCTGAGAAGGAATCTTTGGAGTTGGTGCAGACCAGAATACATCAACTCTGGAAGTAACTCCTTTTACTATGATTATTTCTCACTGTTCTATAGGCTCTACTGTTTAATCTGAATCCCTCCTGTCAGAGGGAGAAAACCAGCAGGTGCCACAGAGGCCACATTACTGGGTTACCCTGGAATTCAGCTGCATGCCGGTCCCTGTTACATAGTAAAACATTTGGCCTATCAGAGAGGCTTGGTTCACAGTCATTTTCTCTCCACGGAGGTATTTTGGGATACTTTCTGTCCCCTCAGGTCCCCAAAGAAAGTTAAAGGTATCTTCTGCAGCTCCTAAGGTCAGCAAGACAGGCTGCTGGAAGAGTAGTAATTGCCTCCCTAAGGTGGTGGGATTCAAGCTGTAGGCTGCAGTGCTGCTTTAGCAAATCACACCTTGAGATTAGTGATTTCATTTGGGAGCCATGTTGACTCAGTGTACGATGATGGCCTTTAAATGGCTTGCTTTAAAATTTCTGAGATAGGCACATTGTTCAGACATGCCATATTCCCTCTATTTGTATGTTGCTGATATTTCATTGATCATCCTAATAAAACCATAATCTCTTTTCTGTGTAAAACATCATGCATCTTCTTGGGGAACTTGTGAAAAATGGGAAACTTCTGGAATGGTTCCTTCTCCAAACTGCTGAAAAAGGGGCATTTTAGTCCTTGCCATACCAAGAAAATGTCATGGTGAAAGGCAGCCTGGGCCGTGAAGACTTTGCATAAGTCCTGGAAGGCCATTTGGAATCTTTATGTTTTGTTGCCAGTAAATCAAGAGAGATCATGGAAAAAGCCATGTTCATTCATGGTGGTAGAATCAGTTATAAAGCAGCATGGATTCTGAAACAGCTTTGAAAACTGCAAGCTGTAGGCATGCTGTAACTGTCTTGCCAATGCAAGAGGAAGGTCACACCGAAGCAGCTGGCCCCCCTCTACCCCGAGTTCCCTCAGCCCTGGCAATTATCACTGATAGAAGTATCCTAGACAAAACTTATATACTGTTCCAATGGGATTCATACAAGGAAACTAATTTACTGTACTTTTCTGTACAGTAAATTAGCTTTTTGCTTAACAAAAAAAAATCAAAAACAAAAAACCCAGCTTTTTGCTGTTATCTTTAAGGCCATTTGGAGCCTTCAGTCCTTCCCGCTCCTATGCATCTTATATTAGATCCCTATTAGAACTGCTACAGGGCAGAATCACAGCTGGGGGTGTGTTGTCTGTGGTAGGCGTTGGTACTAAGCTGCTGGGAGCAGGCCAATTTGATTAATATTGAGAAAGAGTCTTTCAAAGACAGGTAATCACCCCAAGCTTTAAGTGTGCATCAGCCTCTTGATGTGAGAGTCATAATGGCTAGTACTGCCATCAGAGCCACATTTATAAATCTGTGCGGGAGATTGGCTGCAAAGGAACAAACCCCAGTGATAGTAGAGCTTGTGCTTATTACTGGCAGAGCTGACACAGCTTGACCAGGGAGTGAGAGTGAGGCTGCCACTGAAAACAGATGCTTCTTTCTTTTACTTTTTTTTTAATATGGTGGGCTAAGTGACACCCCATGCACAGTCCAAATGAACCAGTTCCATCTTTTCTCCTGAGTCAAGACAAATTATTTCAGCAAGCTTCTGGCTGGAGAAATGCTCTTGCTTTCCTCATGATTCAAAAGATTCCACCTGCTTCCATGCAAGTTTGTATTTCTTGTACATCCATGAGGAAGCATGAATGTGTATGTGTGCCTAAGAATACAAGTTTTCTCATGTTCAGAGAATAGATGTTGTCCATTTGGGATAAAGAAGGTAGTACTGAAAGTGCAGATTTATTTTACATTTGAATGCCAAGTCAATAAACCAAAAATCAAATAAAAGTGTAAAAATATACCCCCAAACCCCCATCATATGAAAAAAAAGCTGAAGAGTATTTTTCTATCATTTGCAGTTACTGTGTTTTTCCTTAAAGAGCTTCTTCACCAAGTTGATGTTTTTGAGATTTTTATTGATTTATCAAATAGTGTTGGTCTTACATTCTCCTAAACTTCAGGCTTGAATGGAAGATGCTGTGTTAATGACCTTCAAGCAAGTCTGAGAACTAATACTGATAGTGTAACTTTTTTGGGTTTTTTTAATTGTCTTTCTCCTCAGTATGGAATTATTTTCACAAAGAAAATTTCCAGATCTTAGTCAGTCCAGGTCCTAATGATACAGGGAAATTTTTCTGAGTTTCCTTTAGAATACAGTTCTGTAGCCTTTCAACTCTTCATTATTAAATGTTTCTCCCCCTATTTAACAGTTATGTTTTTAATTTCCTTATTTAATTCTACTGCACATCATTAAAACATATCTCTTTATACAGCATTCTGAGTTTCAGTTTATCTTTTAATACTTGTGTCCTTTTTTTTTAGTATTCCTTTAGCCATGTTCTCTGCATTCAACTCACTTGCTTTTGGCTACAAATAAAATTTTATTGTTTACTTGTCTTGCATACATGGCAGCATGTATTGTTGGGGAGTTTTGTTTTGTTTTTGTTTGGGTTTTTTACTAGTTTCAATGCAGTGGGGTTTGACCCTAATTTTTTTCCTCTTCCTGAAATTCTTACCAAAGAAAAACTGATTTATTCTTGTAATTCAGGTAGCCTAGGTAAACAGAAAGCTTTTTTTATGTATATTCTAGGAGTTGAATGAGGATGCCTATTTTTCCAAGATTTGCAGAGGCAGCTGCCTTTCTTTGAAACTAGCACCTTTTAGAAGCCTGTACTTTGGGTTCCCTAGCACCAGAACACTGTGAAACTACATCTCTCTGCAGAACAATGACCTCTAAAAAAAGTGGCATTCTGGCTTCTCTTGGCCCATCTTCAAAGACAGACTCTTTTTCATTGTCCATCCATTGGGAAACCCAGAGGATAGCCTTTGAAGCTTCCTAGGGATTTTTGTATTCCCCACCACCCCTACAGTCATCCAAATCCCTTGCTGTTTCCTGGCTTGGGAGTTGGAACCGCAGTGAAGAACAGCTAATGTGGAAATGCAAGGAAATGGGTACACCAGGAGTTTGATAGAGCTTGCTTTCTATTTGTGCAGACTGAATGCAGGTACTGGCATACTTAAGTTCAGGAGTATTTGTGAAGTACTTAGGTGCTTCCAAATAAATGTGATGGAAGTGCACAGTAAGATTATTTTCAGACAGAAAACCTGATCTCTTTGAGGTCATCTGGCCATGACAATAGAATTCAGCCAGTTAATGATGGAGAGATTGCAAGGCACCTGAATAGAAGATAAGAAGGCTTTTGTCATTAAATAAACTGTATTTGATATATGCTTTTTCTTTACTATTACTGGTCATAGATTGAAAGGTCTGGACTATGCATTGTCTTCATATGTATTTAACAGTGTTTAACAGAGCAAGACCTCTCCTATTCGGTACCATGAAGGAATATTAAATATAATATGGAAAAAGCTACTTAAACTTTTCAAAATTATAGTTGCAATAAGGTAGCACACATGAGAATTCAAATAGATTTACAGTTCTTATTTATCCTTCCTGATGTGTTACATTGCCCCTTCCACTTAAGTTAGGGTTCTGGTCAAGAACAAAACCCTGTCTCAGCTCTGGGCCTTTACATTTATTCCATGTCCTAAGTATCTAAGCTGGTGCATCAAGATCCAAAGGGAACAGAAAACACCCTCTAGCATAAACACCCTCTAGCATACAATAATGTCTGTCTCCCTTCCCCCTCCCCTCTCTTTTTTCCATCCTTGAGATGCTGGTGGCAGCAGCCCATTTGATTACTGATACCACCTGAATGCCCAGGAAAATATCAGTGCAGACTTCTCAGCTTCCCACCAGTCCCCCAGGTCATGAGCACAGGAGGAGTCTTCTGCATTCACTAAACCAACAGGTCTGAGGAGACTTTTGCCTGTTATGCCAGGGTAAAAAAAATCTTCTCTTGCCAGAATGGCCAGAGATAATAGATAGCTGTTGAAAGTTTGAGAAAGATAATTTGTAGCAATATGCTCTGGTTTTGGATGTTAATGCATGCTCCGCACAAATACCTGTAAAAATGTTGCCATGCAGGCTTTCCTCAGGACGACAGGAACAGAACTATGATACTTTTCCTCCACCACACCACTTTTAAAGATCTTTGGGGTGGTTGTGACAGCCCTCCCAGGGAAACCTGCCTGGGGCATCACTGCCTTGCCTGTACCCACTGATGTGAGCAATCCCCTGTCACTGTTCCAGTGATTGCTTTTGTTCATTCCTCCAAGCATTCCTTCTTGCCTTCACTACCAAGTTTCATTAGCCCTGGAAATCATATCCTTCCTGAAGTGCTGGACCTTCCTGCACATTTCAAAGCATAGCAACGTAACTCCATTACCATGGATCCCAGACACAAGCGTGCAGAATTTATCTAACTAATCAAGCAGCTAAGGGACACCAATTTCAGCTACAGTCAGCTTGGATTATAAAGCACTTACAGCTAAAAGGTAGCTTACAAGCACTTCCCAGGGAGGCAAAGCAATGAGCTGGGGGGATTTTTTGTTTGTGGTTTGTTTGGTTTGGTGTTTTTTAATGGCAAATGTAATGTGTATAGTCTTGGTAAACAGAGAGAATTATTCATTCATCCATAAGCTATTTCCCACTGAGGTATCACACCTGCATGTGATATTTGAGAGCTGGGAGTTCTTTCTTTAAAATATTGCCTCACTGTAGAGGGTTTTTTTTGGCCCAACTTTTACTCTGAATGTGATTATTATGCGTTGCCATCTTTTACCCAAAATCAAAATAGACTCTAAAATAAAGATGCACTCAGTTGGTCCCTGCAAAGCAGGTGGCTGATGACTGATGTTGAATGGAATATGGACCAGTTGATCTTTTTCCACTTAGCAGTTAATGAAAACTTAATCAAATCTCAACTAGTAGCTAATCGGAAATCTCTACAAAAGCCATCTATAAAGCACAGACATAGGTCTTCCAGAAAACAATTAACCTGGCAAAGCCTCCCATCCAGAGAGGAAATCTGTCATCTGTATTTCATGCCTTCAAGGACCTATGTCAAGGTGTTTAGGACTGTCGCTGAGCATGTAATGCAAAAGATGCAATTAAAATTAAGTGAGAGGATTTTTTTCCTTTTCTACTTTTACATGCCAAATGAAGACCTGATATAAGGCCTGTTTGTCATAGAAATCTTTAGTGAGTGCCACAGTGGGCGAATCTGTCCTGCACCAATTTGCACAAAAATAGTGTCTTGTTTTATAAATATTTCAAATGAGAAGGAAGGATGCTTAAAACGCCGCTTTGAAAATTGCAAAAGGATAATTCTTATTGAGTTAGAGACTACAAAAGCATTTCTCATAAGGAAAATTTTAGAATTGACTTGAGATGCACTTATAGCAAACTCTGAATTATAAGTGTAACCTTTTGTCATAACAACAGTCTTCACCAAGCTGTACTATTTTTGTTAGTGATGAGTTCTTTTGTTGTTGGAGATGGCTTTCAATTTCATGATGTTGCAATCGGAAAGCCTTGAACATTTCAGGATCAGTTCTAATATTTTCCTGTTGGTAAGCCATTTTTAAGGCAACATACCATTTATGGTTATTTTCCAAACATGGGGCCAAAATAAAAAGTCCAAGAAAGCCCATCCCATAATTCATGTTGACAGTAAGTGTATGCTTCTCCAGGTTTGTCAGAGTGTGTGGGTACACCAGTCATGTGATAACTGTAACATTTTCTCTGAGTTTCTCCTGGTCTTTTCCTCTTTTAAGGTATTTCTATTTTCTGTTAGTCTGTTTTCTTAGGAGCTTGACACTGATATATGCATTTCTGTTTTCTGGTTTGTGTGACTTGTGAATAAAGCTAGCAGTGATTTAAATAACTGGGGTCTCAAAGAATGAAACTTAACAATGCAAAGGCGACAAAACCCAGGCTTTTAACTATTATATCCATTCCATTACCTTTCAGGATTTGCAGGTTGGTTTTTTTAAAATTTTATTGTCCTTGATCAATTCTTATTTTTCTTCATGTCTTCCATTTCAGGTCCTTTTTATCTTGTCTTTCAGAAAAGGTTACAATATGTTCTTCTTGACATTTCTGCTTAGATATGGCTTATCTACTTATGGCTCTCCTCAGCTGGCCAGGGGAAAAAAAAGCCAAAACTACTAATTTGCTCTGACGAGTGTTTTCACTCTTTGTTTTTTCAATGACTGGTTGTGCTGTGTCCTGGACTTCTGTAGCAGCTAATAAGTAACTCCTGATGCCAGAATAACTCCTGATTCCAAAGGTTGACAGATATCATTTGAGCTCTCATTTCAGAGGTAAATGACAGCCCTTTAACCCAATTATAGTCCAGTGTGGCATAATTGGACTCATTTGTGATCCTTTACCAACTGGCTACTGCAGTTAATTTATGAAAAATGGGACAGCATTCCTTTTTCAAAGGGAATTAGAGTCTATTATGCTTTAATTTATACATTGTTTGGAATGCCCAGACTGTTTCTACCTTAGCACCAATTTTTCATTTTCTGCATCTGCTCATTGTTTCCTAATTCCCTTTTATTATCCTGAAATCTATTACTTTTGTGTTAATATGCTTTACAGTAGTTTTCACTGAGGCATTTGGAGTTTTTACTTTTGTCACAGTGTCCCTCTAATTAATGTGGGCAATTTCACTATAATATCAATTACTTTGTGGAGTATATAACTGTAATTGTGACCATCATCTAAATCTGTTCCTTATTGCACTGCTAGCAAAGCAGCAGACCACTGCCACTAGCATCAAACTCTCCCGTATTTCTGACATTGTAGCAAATTCCTTCCCAACTGGCAATAAAAAAGCCTTACACAGCTCTTTCTCTGCTTGAGTTCTCTGTTTTCTGGATTGTGAAATTATCCTCTGCATAATTCAAGAACTGCTTCATGATCTGTATTTGGCAGAATTTGTGACCCAACAGATGTCTGGACAGTTAATGACCTCTGTAAGTACAGCCCTGTGATTCCTTGCTACTGATGGTCCAAGAATTTTTAATCTATTCTGCTACAAGTCAGCACTTGAGCAGCATCTCACCTCTTATTATAAAACAAAAGCATGAAATGTGTATGAATTTTCTTTTTGAAATTGTTATGCCTAGTCAGAAGTGGTATTTTTCCCTCAGTTTCTTCCGAGTTTTTGTTCATGGATATGTACATGCAATGCACAGATGCACATAGCTCCATATTTTTCCTTGGCCAGAATCAAAGGACATGAATGAAAACCCCTGAAATTAATCAAAATATAGTGTCAGAGAAAAAGTACTCCCATAACTACAAGTCAGAACTCACACTGCACACCTTTAAGTCGGGGAAAGGGCAGGTACCTAAAAAGGTCTATGGTAGCAAAGCCTTTTTGACTGTCGCTTTTACGCATATGGCAAACGTAGTCTTACAAGAGGATTTGAAGGCACTGGAGTGATGTGTTCACAGTATGAAGTCATGCTGCAGCTGCACAGCCATTCCTTCTTTCCTCTTCCCCACTCAGATCAGGTTCTAGCCCATCCCTGCATAGGAAAGTTGTCCTAGTTTCTCTTCTGGATTGTGTTTTGTTCTGTTCAGTTATTGGCACTTGTGAGAGTAAAATTCTCAGGCAGGATTGTATCAAAGAGGATGTAAGAGAGTCCCTAACATCTGGCACTCATCTCCCAGAAGAGGGAGTCAAGGAGTTGAATGCTGATTGATACAGGTCCAGTCAGACATCCCTGTGGAAATATTCTGCAAGCCAGGTGCTGAAGTCCTGAGAAGATATATCTGCACAGTGAAGTGCTTGAGAGGATGGCTTGTACTTCAATGTGTGCCTCTGGGAAGGAGAGAAATTAGGCTGCCTGCATACAAGTTCTTCTCTGGCGGTCGGGGTGCAGGCAGCTGCCTGGGACTCTCACCACATAGCTCCTGAAGTGCCAGGGAGTTTGCTAGATGCCTCACTGGTACCTGCTTCTGCAGTGGAAGAGGAGTTGTGGCCAAACTGCTGGATTGGAAGGTACCAAATCCCTGCAGAAAGGTTCCTCAGATGGATCTACACTGGTATGGTTCAGAAGCCAATGCTCTTGCATTCTATGCAGAGCTCTTGCAATTGATATATAGGCAGATTACTTGGCAATTTTGGCATGAAACTCCTGGCAACCTCTCAGATGGGTCCATATGGATCTGGCTTGGAAAACAGCATGGAGCAGGAGTCATTTCCTCAAAAGCAATTTTACATCATCACTTTTGGGTGAAGAAGAAAATGTAGTCCTTCAATGCAAGCTGGGACACACAGTTTGGCCTCAGAACCCAAAGAACAATGTCTTGTCTGTTTTACGAGCTAGAGAGCTGGAGAAGGTAGCTGAATTTCTTGCTGCAGTTTTGGTCTTGTTCTCTCTAGCTTTGGCGAAAAGTTTCTTTTTCAGTTTGGTGAGGATTTTTGTTTGTTTGTTTGTTTGTTTGTTTAAGCATATGCCTACTTGCATATCTACTTTTGGTTTTCTTCAGACGGAGAAACCTCTTTCCAGTGCTCATTCAGTACAGTTTAAAGGGTCTTTACGTGTTCTTAATTACTACCTGTCCCCTTCTCCAGTGTCTTCTCACTTGAACACCTTAGGAGACACGGCCAATTCTTGTTGTTTCTTGTCATGATTCACTGGCAAATAACTATTGCCCTAGTCCCCTCCTGTTACTAGGAACTGACCTAATTCACCAGACAAGTTCTTTTGATTTCAAGAGCATTGCTTGGCCTCCTATGGGGTCTTTTGAGCACCTTTATCTTTTGATACTGATACCTGATTTAGAGCATCTGTGTGAAAATTAAGCATAAAATACAAAGGCTATTCTGAGGCTAGTTAGCCTGAATCTCAGGAGCTAATGAAATCTACCGAGAGTATAACTCTGTTTTTCTCCTCTCTCCCAGCTGGACTGACTCACGGGTTTTCTTTGTTTTCCCATTTGGAATTTCCTCGTGCACTTTCAGAGGTACAAGTTGTACACTCATCAGTTCCTCAGTCTTCACAGAAATATTTCTACTATATTGTCAGTTGATATTTTTATACAAGGAGGTCACTGAGTTACAGATGAAGACATGGCTGAATAACTGGCCTCCAAACACATGTGATGTCTTGTCTCTAAAGCATTTTCTATTTTACAATAAAGAGTATTTCTCCCACTTTCATGAATTTTCACATTTGGTGGATGTCCTACGGTGGGCCAGTGCTTTTACACCCACTCTTGTCCCAAAGGAAGTCTCCCTAAAGCAGCTAAACTTGACTCAGATATGGTTCTCTCTTCAAAATCAAAGGGCACTCTGTAGATTGTGATAATAAACATATGGGCCTACTACAGTGCAAGATGTTCAAAGCAATCAGACATTCTGGCTGCAATCTATCTAGAATAAAAATTACCAGGAGTGGCCAGGAGGTAATCAGAACTAAATCCTCTACAACCCCATCCCTGGCAATGCCCATCTAAATGTGGCATTACTGGGATGTCTATATGTGCTCACGGGCTGAGGAACCTCTTACCACATTGATGGCCAGAAATGGTGACTTGCCTGCTAAAGAGAACACGGCACATAACACTGGCACAGAATAAGACATGCAAAGGTTTGATTAGACAATCTGGGATTCTTTTTTAACTCCAAACAGCCTTGCAGCAGTGAGTCATAAGTCCCTGTATACACTGAAACTTCTGTAATTTTGCTCTCAAGCTGCTTATTGGGACTTCTTTGTAGAAATCGTTTTCTACAGGAGGGATGAGTTCAGCTGCCCTGCTGTAGGAACCACAAGCTTTTAAAGCAACCTTTTGTCAAGGTTTGAGTACACAAAACTGGCAGCTTAGCAAAGGTTCCACCCATTTTTTAAGGACTCAGATACCTTGTACAACATGGAGCTTTCCATGTAACTGCAGTAAGGGGTAAAAAGGGCTTGACTGCAAGAAAACTGCCCAGATCCAAAAACTTTCTATTGAAAAGTATGTATTGAAATTATGCCAGAGCTTTGTTAGCAGTAGCATTGCTAAGATCTTTTGGCCATAAGTTTTATCAGAATTTTTGTATTTTTTAATTATTCCTCCATTCCTTCTCCAAAGGTACTTTGATTATTAACAAGCAATAAACATTTTTATGTTTTTAATAGTAGTTTTCTTGTTTTTCTCTTTGTACACTTGAATCATAGAATCACAGAATGGTTTGGGTTTGAAGGGACCATAAAGATCACTGAGTTCCAATCCCCCTGCCATGGGCAGGGGCACCTTCCACTACACCAGGTCACTCAGAGCCCCATCCAACCTGACCTTGAACAGTTCCAGGGGTGGAGCATCCCCAACTTCTCTGAACAACATGTTAGTGTCTCACCACCTTCCTTGCAAAAAGTTTCTTCTTATGCCTAATCTAAACCTACCCTCCTTCGTTTTAAAACCCTTTCCACTTGTCCTGCCACCACAAGCCTTGGTAAAAAGTCTGTCTTTCTTACAGGCTCCCTTTAAATATTGAAAGATTGCAATAACATTTCCCTGGCACCTTCTCTTTCCAGGCTGAACAACCTCCAGTTCTCTCTGCCTTTCCCCACAGGAGAGGTGTTCACGCCTTCTGACAATTTTTGTGGTTCTCCTCTGGACCAGCTTTAAGAGGTCCATGTCCTTGCTGTGCTGGGGATGGCAAAACTGAATGCAACACTCCAGGTGGGGTCTCACAAGGGCAGAGTAGAGGGGCAGAATCACCTCCCTGGGCCTGCTGGCCACACTGCTCTTGTTGCAGCCCAGGGTGTGACTGATTTTCTGGGCTGTGAGTGCACATTGCTAGATCACATCCAATTTTTTACTCACCAGTATTCCCAAGATCTTCTCTGCAGGGCTGCTCTCAGTCCATTCATCTCCTGGCTTATATTGGTAATACACTGATCGAGGTGCAGGACCTTGCAGTTGGCTTTCTTGAACTTTGTGAGGTTTCAGACGGTTCAAAGCATTTTGTCAATCTAACAACATCTACTTTAGACCCATGTGTTATAAAAGTGAGGGGAGAAAAAAAAAAGCCAAATGTACAAAAGTTATTGTAAGAAGTTGTTCCTTGATATTTCCTGGATATATTCTTAATTGCACACTTTAGATGAAAGAAAAGGAAATACTTCAAAGCTTTCATATAGTTCATGTATTATGTAAGGCAAATTTATTTACCTTTCATGTAGGTTACTTAGGTGATTTTAATGCATTTTCCAGGTACAAAATTGTGTTTGTTGATGATAGTTTATGATTCTTCAATATCACAGAGGGAAGATTTAGGGAAGAAAAAAAAATGTCTTGAGTCCTGAGGCCTAGAAAAATATGAGAATAATGACCCTAGAAGAATTAGTGGTCAGAAAGTTCTACAAAAAAAACCCAGTGAATTAAATCACTGAGGTTTTTTTACAGAAAGTTGGGAGCCCAAAATGTGAGTAATACTATAGCAGGATCAATGAGGACAAAGGAAACAGCAATAAGACTGCATACAATGCCAGAACTGCTTATGGGGCAAAATGTATGAGCCAGGAGTTCTCATTTGCAGCCCATACACTGACACAGCATCACTTTTTTTGTTCTCACATGTTCACAGTCTGTTACAAAGCCAATAAGCACCCGCATGGCAGCTAAAAACTCCTTCTCGAGAAGGTGCTACACAGTGGTACTGCCATGTTTATTTTTTAATGCTAATCTTTCTCTTCATAACTTTGGCCCAGAGCAGATTCAAGCTCTGTGCCTCATAGGCCCTCATTTTCTCAATGGCCACATAAATCGAAACTAATGAAATATAGAAGAATACTGTCACAATGAGCATGTAGGGCTTATTAATAGAAATGTGATAGGTGGTGCACTATTAATTGTGTGACTGGTAAATAGCTGGAGCAAAATAAGGAGCAGTGATT
Organism: Polioptila caerulea; assembly: GCA_013397295.1. Taxonomy (NCBI): domain Eukaryota; kingdom Metazoa; phylum Chordata; class Aves; order Passeriformes; family Certhiidae; genus Polioptila; species Polioptila caerulea. Next base: position 381,915 of record VYXF01003961.1, on the reverse strand, counting down.
AAATTTGAGGGTGCATTTTTGTAACAAGTCTCATATTTCTAAGCAAGATGGACAAGCAAATTTTCCACAGAACATTTTTTCTTCATGAAGTTTACCTTCCTATATAAAGAGCTCATCTATATTTGTTTCCCACAGTCTTCCAAGAATGAGGTAGCATCTGAAATTAAAAATACTTTTCAGTAACCATCTTATGAAGGCTGTCACTGATGACAAAATAGGAGAAGGAGAGAATTTTAAGCATGCATTTTTGCAGTTGCATAGAAGTGCAGGATAGAAGAAATTGTAAAGCCCATATATCGTAAAGCTGGAAAACATTTAGTTTACAAATGAGCAGAGAAGAAAAGCATGAGAGAGAGTAAAACACTGTATTCAATGACTATTGAGAGGTAGCTCTACTTGTTGCCAAGTGGTTTTTTACCTTTTTCATGTAGTTATCTTTTGTGCATGTAAGTTCTTTGATTTTGCATGGGTGATTAAGGAAGAGGCCTCAGAAGCCAAAATCTGGCTCACTGTCAACAGAGCAATTTTAAATTTAAGCACTGAATCAGTCAAACTGCAGTTTTGCTCCTGCACTAGTTCCCTTCTTGCAGGGTGAGAGCAACTGGAATCAGATTACTTAATGGCTCAAAAGGGCATGAATAGTTTGTGCCTAAAAATTAAACACCATAAACCAGTTTTTCTTTATTAGAGGCCTCTTTTTGTGACTTTTACTATTACTCTTATTATTGTGGAGCACTTTGTAAAAGAGCTGTTTTTCATAGCATCCACGAAAGACCAGTCTCTTTATTAAATTGCCCTATGCCTACTCAGTGGCCCCAGTGCTTGACAGTTTTAGCAGAAATGTATGAGAGATGTCCCTTACATTGACAGATCATGTAATGGCCATAATTATGCAGAAGAGTACAATTACACCAAAACGGAATAGATTGCTGTGCTTTTTGGTCAAAGGATTTCACCTTGTCTTGTAATAGGAGTAACAATTTTGCAGAACAGGAGAATCTGTAAACACAGGGCTGACAGCAGAGCTGGGAACCTTCAGCTCCGTCCTGTCTGGGCCACTCTTTCCATCTGCAGGTCGGGATTCTCTCTGCTTGTCTAAACTGTCACACAAGATGTGATTACCTAATTTAAAACAACTTTAGTATGTAAAACGTAGAAGAATCTCACCCCCGTATGTCAAAATAAAGACAAAAAGCCAATGCCAAACCCAACCAGCCAAACAGGAGATGGAGCCAGAGAGCAGCTTTTAAAGCAAATTGCCAGAGAAGATAGGGAAATCGGTTTGCCCCAACTCCTGAGCTCCAAACAAGACTGCAGACAAGGAATTGGAGAAAGTCCTTCCAGACTCTGGTGCGGTACGAGGGCATGGAAAGAGGCTCCGCTGTGTGTGAAGGCGTCAGTCCGAACCAGCACAGCTGCTTCCCCGGGATCTTCCGTCCTCACCCTGCGAACGAATAACATGAGCCACGACTGCTGCTTAGAGGCAGAGAGACTGATTCTGCTCTACCCCAATCAAAAGCGGGAAAGTCAGCCTGCCTCAAGAACAGAAAGGCCAAAACCAACAGAGTGATGGATGTTTCATTTTCTGTGGTGTCATGCCAGAACACAGAGTAAGGGAAATGACGCTAAGAACCAAAGATGAGGCAATATTAATTTGATATAAAGTAAACTGTATTTCTCAGCTTGATTTTCATTCTGTCTTACTGGTGGCTACATTATTCCAAGAAAGGTCACATAATCCAAGCATACTTATTAGACAAGAAATAGAACCTTTAAATGATATCATCATGTAATTTTCCCAATTTCCTGCAAAAAGCAAATACCAGAGGAGCATCTTATAATTCTTAAACCTACATTTTTTTAATGCAGAAAATAACTGAATAAGCTGGCTTTTCTGGGCTTCAGATTCAGATACTAAGTTCTCCTGCTTTCAGTCCTAGCAGTATTTTTAATCCATGAAATCTGACCTGAAAGCTATGACAGAAAATGAAAAAAAGATATTCTAGGAAGTATTTATGAGATTTATTTGCTTGATTTTTCTTTTCAGTTATATGGGGAAACATTTTTCTAAAGTACCCCAGTTTTGCTTCTGTAAGTTCTCACTAAACTTGATGTCTACAGCAATTCTAACTTTGTCTGAACTGTCACTCAAGACATGATTACCAACTTTCTGTCATTATAGGAAAATTGTTTTTAAAAAGTCTTTGATTGTTTTGTGTGACAGTGGTAGACCTGGGAGAACACTCAGTTCTTGTTGGTTATTTCCATGTATTTTCCACTGTCACAATACTCTTTATATATTCCTGTCGGGAAGAATGCAAGAGGAAGCTCCAGGTTCTCACTTTGAAACCTTTTATTTCTTCTCTGTCTCCCTTACTCCTCTTCCCAGGTTTCCATACATGAATTTTTCTTCCATCAGTGACAGCAAAATTGCTTTTGTGTGCCATAATTTCCCAACCCTCTTTCCCCATCTCATCAGGGAGAGTAGAGCACTGACCTCAAGTTTGCACACCTGGCAAAATGATGTACCAGACCTCAGGACACCTTTCTATTATTCAAGTACTTTCCTGGTCTTGCAGAGGAAATCACCATTACAGATAAGCTTTAAAAAAATGCCCTGAAGAATTTTATCTTGAATAGCCACTGGAATTCTGGTATCTCTCTTGCATTGTATCTTTTTTTTTTT
>VYXF01003961.1:281084-377083 GCA_013397295.1 Polioptila caerulea | reverse complement strand
AAGCCCCTCCTGCTCAACAAAGTGGAGGGCTCGCAGGAGGTGGTGAACATGGCAGCGATAGTGCCCAAGGAGGACGGGGTCATCAGCGTCTCCGAAGACAGGTACCGGGGAGCGGGTGTTCAGCGGGGCCGCGGCGGTGGTCTGTCACCTCCCACCACTGCCGCCGGTGATGGCAGCGGTGCTGGGCCCGCGGCGCGGGGTCTGGCTGGTGGCGCCCCTTGGCCAGCATCTCCGGCGGGAGGTGCTGGGTCCCGCCGGCGAGCAATGGTGGAGGCTGACCGCCAGCCTCCCTGGGCGACTGTAGACTCCGCCACCTGGAGCCCGGGCAAGCGCCGAGGTGGCGGTGCTCCGGCATGGGGACATTGCTTTAGGCAGACGCATCCCGTCCTGGAGGGGAAGGAGCCTGCGGCTGGGGTCTCCAGCGTAGTGTCCCCGTCCTCCTCCTCCTCCTCCACCGCTGTGTGCGTCCGGACAGTGACCGGGCTGGGGCGCCGCTGAAACTTGCAGGACTTGAATGACTTTTCTTAGCGTGGGTAAAATGGGATTTGACATCCCCTTCGTCACGAGGATTGCCGGGGAGTCTGTGGAGGTCTTTGACCTTGCCTAAAGATTGTGGTGCCATTGGCTGAAACAGCAGTTTTGATTCCCGTTTCCCCTCTCCAAACGTTTCTTGGTAATTGTTTAAAAATACCGTGTATGAATGATAAGATCTTGGAGTTAAATCCCGTGTTGAAAAGCTGCCAAGGAGGAGAATGCTTTCAGGCCCTTTAGAAGGGTTTCGCAGGGACTGAGGCTGCCCAGAGGCAACTCTGTCTCTTCTGGGAGAGCTCAAACTTGCTTCAGCCCTGCAGCTGGAGCTTCAAAATTCTGTCTTGAAAATCCTTTATCTCAAAATAAGTGCTTATTTTTCTTGCAGTGTCCATAAATAGTTATTTTAAGCCGGGTTTCTTTGCAGCTCAGGTGTACTGTGCAACCTGTGCCCTAAGATTGAAAGACACATGTTGACCAGCACGTCAGTATGTTTTGAGACTCACGAGTATTTGGATGGACTGTTTCTCATGGATTCCTGTTCTGTTGAGTGTCTGCTTTTATGTCTCTGCAAGCTTTCTGAGAAACTGACAGTATTTTCTTTCATCTTTGTCCTCCTGTGACTTAGTTTTCAGCTGTCAAATATGTGCAAATTTAACATCATTTAAGTTCACCTTAGCTGAGGTCTCCAAGTGAACTCTTATATGCCTGGTAGCAAGAGGAGCTGAGCTACTTAAAACAAGTATACTGTCAAAGGAACTTTAAGTAGAGTTTTGTGCTCACAATTTTATTGTCTTCATATTTTTTATGTCTTTAAAGTGATGTTGAATAAAGCTTGAGCTTGTTTTGGTTCACTGTAGCTTGCTAGGCTTACTTAGCCAATTTTTTTCACCTGTAAGAAGGTTTTCCTGAAATTTATTTCCTCTCATATACATGTCTCTCTCAATCTTTGTATCTTCCCTCACCTTAGCAAAAATAAGTAGCTTTAGTTGTTGATAACAGGTTGATGCTCCAGGTTGATATTTCTGTGCAGGGAAAGGGATTGATGAGACATCTTTATTTTCACTGGTAACTGAGATGTCAGCTTCAAGAAACAAGCAGTGAAGAAGAAGCCAGGAGTTTCACACTAGGAAAGTCCTGAGGTTCCCAGGCTATTTTCTGTTTAAAGGAATTAACCAGGTAATGTGCCTGCTGGCAGGGCTTGCAGCATCCTTGACATGCTACGAGCTGTGATCCTGCCTTTTATTTCTTTAGGCATAGAGTTGTTGGTTAATGAGTCTTTCTTTCATTTTCTGCTTCCATTAGCATTTTTATTGTAATTAAAAGGTTAAGAGTCTAAAACTGACTTGGAAGTAATATCAGGTTGGGATTCTAACTTGCAGGTTTTAGGCTACCTGGGGTGAAAGCATGATTTGCCAGACTTTCAATACCTGAGTGTTATGATTAGGCTTGTGCAGATCCTTATGGCACCTTTTCCTGTTTCGACCTGTCTTCTCATGTCAGTGTTGACATGGTTGTTTAATGGCTTTGGAATGTGGAGGGCTTTCAGAGCTTCCTGGAAACTGTTAAGGATGGTTATGGAGATGTTATCTGTCCCTTTACTTGTTAACCAAATAAGTTTTGCCCACATTTCCCAGTGATATGCACTTCTTATCTGAGGAAAACATACTGAAACCTCTGCAGAGAATTTCAGCTGGAATGCCTTGCCATCTCCAGCATTTGCTTCAGGCTGGGACATCTTCTGTAGGTGAGGCAGGAATTGTTTTGCTGGTGAATGGCTGAACACGTCATTATTGAAGTTTCTGGTAGTCTTTGCATATGCAACAGCTTGGCACCACTTTAAATGTTTCCTTTACTGCATTATGTGGCCCTAGACACCTAAATCTCTAAAAGCAGGAGCTAACTTGGTCTCTGGTCTCAATTTTGTATAACACCAGTGGTGTTATCTGGTTTCAAAAGACACACAAGTGGTTTTAGCTATAGCTTGCAGGTATAGTCATGGATTATATAGCCCTGCATGTTTGTAGCACATGCATACATATATTTAAGGAAATAGGAAAATGAAAACTATGTAATAATAGAGAGTGTGATTATTCCTCATAAAGACAGAGAGGTGGGGAAAGAAGGAATCTGGGATGGGGGGGAAGCAGGTTTACATATTTAACTAGATTCTCAAAACTTTGTATGTCCAACAAGGTTGGAGGTCCTTTTTAGTGTGTGTCATTTGTACAGATGATGCACACAGATTTTCTCTTCTGAATCCTGGTCACTCGTGATAATTGAGTGATGTTCATTGTGTCCTAATCTTAGTGGGTTTTCTCATTCTATATCTGGGCAAAGTAGACTGAGCCTAGAGACTGAGCCTGTATCTACAGTACAGCTGGTATGCATTGGAGGGATAAGATATTCTGTTTTTCTTCTAAGGAAAAGAATGCACCTGTCTAGAAAGGTGGGAGTTAAAGTAGTGGCAAAATTTGATATTCAGGAATGTATAAATCTAGTGCAGGATGACTTGAAGAAGTTTCTAGCTTTCATCCATGCTCTTTCCCTGCCAGCAAACACATGGAATCAACAGACATATGTGGCCAAAGATGTAGAGTCTTAAGTGATCCATAGCATTGTATGCTCCTGTGAAGCTAGAGTGGGATTTTCCTAATGTGCACAGCTGATTCTAAGTTGTCATCAGCTTCCTCAGTATTAAAAGCATGTGCTACCGTTTCAAAATTGCGGGGCATCCTTGTCTTTTGTTGTCTTCCGAGGGAGTTGTGGGTGTTGGGCACGTCTGAAAAGTAGGTCACTGGCATGTCAAGTTCAGACATATCTAACTCTGTGCTCCAGAGATTTAGTGTCATTAATCTTACCTGAGCATGGGATACGGTGGGACAAGTGCACTGACTCACCCAGCTTTCAGTGCAAGCAGTTCTGCTCGGTGCTGGCACACTTGGGTGTTTCTCAAGAGCCTGCCAGTGCTGTGAGTGCCAATTCAGCTGGGCCTCTGGTGTGCTGATCATGTGTCACCGAGTGAGACTGGCAGGAGGGGCTGGGTGGCATTGTGGTAAACCTGCACTTTGCCAATAGCCCTCTTGTTACCACTAGCTGGATTGTAAGTGAGAAAAATTTTCACAGGGGCTGGTGTAAACAGCTTTCCTGGTAATTATGAACTCTGGTCTGTGCCCTCTTGTGGGTGGGGGTCCTGTGCTCACTTCCATGCTACAGACATTCTAAATGTAGCTCTTGCAGTCAAGAACTGTTCTCTTTGAAGCACTCACAAGAAGTAAAAGTTTTCACAGTCAACTGAAAATTGTCAAAATCCTTTTGCTTTAAAAAATGGGCATTCTAGTCTCTTCTAGAAGGTGACAAGACCTAGGAGAAAAATAGTTATCCCTTTATCCCATAGCTTTGTTATTTGATTTAATTTTTTTTAATTAAAGAACTTTTTATTAATGGAGAAGACCTTTGTCTTCTCCATTACTTTGTATTATCTTAAGTTCTTTTTGAACTCACATGTCTCAGCTTCTTCATATGGATCACTGTGTAAACAGTGAGCCCAAACTGCTTATCTTATTAGTGTCTTCATCTCACATAGAGAAAACTGTGCAGAGGTTGTAATGCTAGGTTTTGTTTACAGTTTGAGGGTTTTAAATACAAATGTGCACTTCAGCTGTTGTCCAAGGCTTGTGTTCCAGGTGTGCTAACTAGCAGGTTTTTTAAGGGGCACAACAACTTAATGTCCATCATGTGTAAATGGAAATCTCTTTACTGAACTAACAGTGGACTAGGAATGGGAATATGCATGTTTAACAAGAAATGTGGGAGTTGTCTTTGACTTTGTGCTGACATGACTTCTAACATGGAGAACTGTGGTCTTTCCACCCTTAAGTGTATCAAAGGCAATCTTTCTCTCCTTGTGCTTTTCCTGTCCAGATCCAGAACACTGAGCATACAGCATCACAGTTCATGCCTGTGAAAAAGCTCTAATGGGAGGGTGGGACCGCAGACCCTTGGTAAACAGTTTCCTTTCTCCTGTGGTGGAGTGGTAGAAAGTGATTGCTTTTCCCAGCAGTGTGGTTGCAGTACAGGTCTGTAATTCCTATCTAAACACAGGGTTACCTCACTGATGCCTGCTCTGCCTTGTGTGTGGCTGTTGGTTGGCAGCAGAAGTGCAGGTGCTGTGAAGACTGATTTTGATGCTGTCTGTGTATGTTTAACAGTCTAAGCCTGTAGGTTTCACACCCAGGTGATGGCAACATGAGCAGTAGCTCAGGCAGTACAGAAGCTGTGGATACTCTTCACAAGTGTAAAAGGACTTGTTCCTGCCTGGAGGGTCTTTAAATTTTGATAAAAACATCAGTCAACAATAAAATTGTTGGTTGGATTTGAAGAGACCTAGTGCTGTAGATGCAATTTAGTTGCTCTTTCTTTTTTTTAACTAAATTTTTTGGATATGTCGTAATTTGATGAGTTTGTGTTTGGAATAAAGGTCAGGGTGGAGGCTAGTGCTAGCTGTTTGCGAGGAAGAAGCGGATGCTGGCAAGAGGCTTAAGAGAGAAGACAGGAGGTCCAAAAGTGCTTGGAATCAGACACTGTTGCAGATGTTGAAAAGTAATTGTTCCTGATTTGACTAACATGTATCCTAGTGAGATGCCAAAAGGGCAGACTAGCACATAAAATGTCTTACTGAGTGCTTGTTGTGGGTGATTAGCTTGTGGGAGACCTTGCAATGTTGTGGTTTTTTTAACCCAATGTGCTGCTTTCTGCCGCCGCTTGTTGAAGTTTGTCCAAGCTTGTGGGTCCCTTGCCTTAAGAGCTCTCCTCTTTAGTGTCAGTTAAAGATTTGGAGCACGCATGTTTAGTCTCACCTTTCTTATTTGAGCTCTTCTGAAACTACTAGCTCATGTAGGTCAATGCACAGATTGATGAAACTCCTGCAGTTGCATTAAGTTCATGTCTTAATTGCAAGACAACAGCTGCAAAGATGTGCTCTGATGTGACTTGAACCACAGCTTGTACAGACCCAGCTTCAGCAGCACAGTTGGGCAGCATAACAGAGTGGAACCTTAGGTGCCTGAGCCTTTCAAGTTAGAGGTGCAATGGCTTTTACTCCCCTCTCTGTTTTAGAGATAATTCCTTCTATAAAAGGTGTGGGTGAATATATTTTAGTCTTACAAGCTCTATTTGGAATAAGAAGAGCTACTTAATACATTTTCTGTTTGCCTCCTGGTAGCCTCTTTTTCTGCCTGTTGCTGAACAGTGTTCTTGAGTGGCAGCAAGTTTCGGGATGATGCATTTGCTTCCCATGTTAGCCAGTTCTCATTTTTCTGCTTGTGTTCTCTGACCCCATCTTAATTTCCCTGGCATCTGCTTACACAGAGACTGGATCTCTCATCAGGGTGTCTCCTGTCTGTCAGGCTTGGTGACCTTCCCCTGCAGTCTCTCCAGTTCTGCAGCTGAACAGTGCCTCTTGCCAAGAGGGGACTGCACAATGCCACCTCTGTGTGTGGCCTGTGGACCCTGGAAGAAAAACAGCTATGGAGTCCATGCAGTACAGAGATGGCATATAATTAAAAATGCACTGTTGCAGGAAACTTGTTGGTTTTTCTCCTCAAGATAAAGATGTCTAGAGGAGTCAGCGATGCTGCAACACAAAATGGCTGCAATACCTAAAATTAAAAGAATTGCAACAGTTTTGAATCTATTGAGCTATTTAAGTAAGGCTGACCTTTCATTGTGGGTCACTTAGCAGACTGAAGGTCTCAAATAGCATGTGACCATTGTAGCACAATAGAAATATGTTGGTAGCTTGTTTGACTACTTTGTAGTATTTTGTTTACTAAGACAGACTCTTTTCTTTCCCTCTCTCCAGCTGTGCTGGTGCCTGAATGGTGTCTGCCAACACTGATCTGTGCATGGGTTTCCCAGCAACATCTTTTAGCTGTGTGATACTACATGGAAGAAAATTGCTCAAAAGTGGCACAAGTTTTGTGAAATGGTGTTTGTAACAGCCCCAAGAGAAGTCAGAAAATACTTGGCAGCTCAGAGATCAAATGGAAAGGAGAGAGTAGGAGGGCATAATGCAGACACTGCATTGGTGCTTCTGTGGTCAGGAGCTCTAAAAGCTTCTTAAATGATGAGCAATGCCTTAAGGGGAGCAGCTGGCTTTTGTACAAGTGTCTTCTGTGCATCACTGGGTTCTGTGCACTGTAACTTCTCAGACACTGAAAGATAATTCACATAAAAATGCTGCTTTGCTCTTTTTGCTTCATCACACACTGCTCAAGTGGGTTTGTACCCATGAGTACATGAGTGGGTTTGTACAAAACTTCTGGTATCTGCATGTATTTTCCCAGGGATTTGATAAGGGTTGCAGTAGTCCATAATGCAGTCTGTTGCAAGACCAGAAGCAAGAAATAACACAGCTGTTTCCCTTCTATATACAGTGTGAGGAGTGCTGGATGCAGCCATGCACTGCTGGATGTGGCAGGATGGGATGGGGCACTGTGGGAGGGAATAGGAGCACAGCCATGGAGTACTGAGAATAGCCACACACAGCGGGGCATATCCTGTTCACAGAGCCTTGTCCTGCATGGGGCATCTTAGGAGAGAGAAAACAAAGCTTCCTTCTTTATACTTTTGTGAGGTAGGGAAATGATGTAAATGGGAAAACTGGAAAACAAACATCCACACAGGAATTGAAGGTACCATTGCAGGCAGTTTGGGTGAGTGGCTGGAGCAAGCCTGGAGAAGTAAAGGGACAGTTTTGTGAAAGAAGAAGCAGGAGAGGGCAAGATTACCAGGCAACTCTCCAGGCAGGGACCTTTACATAATCTCTAAGCCATATGCATCTCTTGGGGTTCTTCATATGTCACAGTCTGCATGCCTGATGGCTTGAAACTGCACATAAATCATGGCCAAAATTGATATTGGCCTATCAGGAAACAAATAATAAATTTTACAAATTAGACTGTGCCAAAATTTGAGATGGACAAAATACTGCCTTCATCCTCATGAGAGGGAGAACAGTTGTGGAGGCTGGACTAAAAAATGTGGTGTTTCAATTTTTCTCTTAGTCAGGCTGCAGGAAATAGCATTGTGTAACTAACCTTGGCCAGACTTTGAACATATGGGCTTTGCTTGTCACATCATGTGTATTCACCACTTAAATTAAGTTTTTCAGGGAACTCTCAAGGTTTTGAGCACTGAAATTGAAGGCAATGCCAAAGCACAGCTCTGGGTAGAAAGCGTGGCTGTTCTACTGCCAAGTTTACTGCAAAGTTTTGTCTAATGTTTTCTTTTATTCTCCAAGTCCTGTACCATTCCCTCCTACTATGAGGTGAAAGATCAATGTACTTAGCAGGTTTTTGCAATAACAGTAGTGATCGATCAGCCCCAGAAAGCAATGCTTTTGACCTTTACAGGAATGTAATCATGATTTCCTTAGGAGTTGAGTCCTGTGGAGAGAAATCTGAGAAAAGGCTGTCCTAATGTGAAGTGGCCTATTTTGCCATCCATTTGAATTATCTGGATTCAGGTGATAAAACAAGCACAGTGATTTGTCTTGAAGGGATATTAAAAGAAGTTCCTTGCCCATGTTGAGAATATGAGAGATAATGAGGTTTTGCACCTCCAGCAGCGAGTGCAAATGTGGTAAATTTACCTTTGGCTTCAAATTCACTTATAACAGCAAATAAAGCTTTAATTGTATTCTTAAGCAGGAGGTACATCTGCTTTGTGGAATACTTGGGGGCCTTAACGTTTGCACTCATTTTGCTTATGTGCCAAATTATCCTTACTTTATAATTTTCTACTTGATCCTAAGTGTTACTGTATCTTCTCATTCCCATATCCCATTCCTTTTTCCCATCTGATACAGAGAAACTCGGCTCCTCCTCTCAGCTCTGTGTTTTGCTAGAGCAAATGTGGGCCATGGAGTCATCCAAGGAGCGGTTCAAATTGGCATTTCAAAGGCTTCATGGTTTACAGCACCATGTGCATTCTGTCTGATAGAATGAAAGGAGGATTTCCAAGGAGATGCTTTCAGCTTTATGGCAGGGGCATAGCCTGTGATCCAGCCTAGCTTTTGCTGCATGCAGGGTGGCTAAAGGCAGCTGCGGTATTTCAATGGCACTGGGGTCCTCTACACATGTCTTATCTGGATTTAGGAATCATGCCTTGGCTTCACTCACTCTTTCAGCAGCTCCACCAGCAATAAGCAGTGGTCAAAGGGTGATTGCCCTTCTGCAGTTACTGGAAGTCCAGCAGGAAAGATCATGCCTGTGCTGTTCTCCAACATCAGGCATACAGCCCGTGTTCCTGTTCTTGTCATGTTGGTCCCATCGCTTCAGACTCCTGTGCCACAGGAGTCCTTAATCAGGCTTTAGCAGAGCCTGCTTTCTCCTGGCCAGGAGCTTAATGGGAGGTGAAAGGGTCTTTGCTTAATAGTCCTATGTTTGTATTCTGGAGATAAATGTTCTCTATGCTTTTAATCTGCCATGGGAACAATTCACTTTAGTGTAGGCAGAAGCAAATACTGATAAAAACTAGAGATCTAAGTGGGGCAGCTAACATGGGGAAAAGAGGACTAAAGCAGTCTCAACGTTAATTGTGCTGAGGGTGAAGAGATAATGTATCTGTCAAATCAAAATTGACACCTTTGACTTTATTGTCCCCTGATGTTATTTGATTACTGAAATGTAGAAGTTAATACTTTTTGCACAGTCAAGTGACGTGTTTTATTCTGTTCTGCCGAGACCTATTTCCCATTCAGTCAGGGCAACTATAATTCAGCCCAAAAAGAGTATTTGGGGTCTACCAGAGCCTTGCCTGGGCTGTTGTGTGTGCTACCTTAGCAGCTGAGACTTTTACTGCTGTCTGATATTACCTCAAGTTTTCTAAGTTCTGTTATATCTGAAGTTTTTGAGACTGCATGAGCTGGCAGTGGCAGCTAAGAATGGACCTATGCTGGATTCCCTCAGGCAGGAGCAAGCAGGGAAAGCAGCTCTTGTAAGAGTATCAGCTGCAGTGGGTGGTAGTCCACTGCATTTGGCACAGTGTGTTACATACAGGGGTTGGTTACACAATGTATAGGCACTAATCCATTTCCAAAGAAGAATTTAGTCTCTTCCCTTCAGGAAATGAATCAGACTTCATAAACTAATCTCTTCTTGGTAACTTCTGTAACTGCCAGTAAATGAGTGGGAATAAATTACTCTATCATCGTGATTTGAAAATATCAACTGATAAATGATCCTGTGAAGTGTTAAGCAGGGACAGACCTGTACAAACACTGAACTTCCAGCTTCACGCTCTGATCCCTGTTATTGACAAGTTTATTTGTAGCCAAAAGTCCAAAGCATGTAAAATTTCAGAGAGCTTGCTATGGTGCTTGTAGCACCATGACAGTCTGAGCTATAAAGCACCAGCAGATGAAGAGCCGTATTGGAATGGGATGTTGCAGAGATCTTCTCTCAGCTGTTCTGCAGGCAGGATTTCTACAGGCTGCCCAGCTGCAGGCTTTGATCTGGGGAAATATTTGAGACCTCTGTTGTCTGGCATTTCATCTTCCTCTTTGCACACTCTTTGTGGTTGCTAATATGGTTGGGGAGCACAAGACCAGAGGGAAAGGAGGAAATCCCTCAGTAACTTGTACCACTAATTCAGGTTCCAAAGTGATTTTGGAGTGGAAGATGAAAAGTAAGGGTAGGGGGTTTTTTGTTAAACAAGAAATGCTGTGAATGCTGTTGGTCACGGTCCTTCGGTTTCCAGCGATATGCTTTTCACAAATACTGTCACTAACCCATATTATATACCAGAGAAGGCAGTAGGGAACGGGAGCCATGAATGTACTGATTGTTTAAAAAAAATTACATGCTGCAGTGGCTGAAAAATGCACGACTTTCATCTGAATTCTGAAAGCTCCTCTGTGATTTCAGATGCTTTTTCTCCTTCTTTCCCTCTTTCCTTCATTCTTTAGTAGATGAGAGAGAAGCCTGGTGAGGATTTCCTTAATAAGTTTTTGTGGCCAGGAAACCAATCCAAGAAGTCATTATCCCCAACTAGTTTCATCCACAGCACCCTTTTGATCACAGTTTATATTCATTCTAAAAACCTGATGACCTAAAACCTCTTTGTCAAGGAAGCATTAAACATTGTTGTCTGGTTTTTATGAGATGTTAACACACCTGAATGGATGGCTCAAGGACTGCAATTATTGAGGTCACCAGCAGAAAGCATGGATAAACCTAACTGACTTGGTCTGCCTCAACTGTTGTTTCCCATGATCTTTCCTGTGCCCTAAAACTGAACTTGTGTTCACATGCCCTTTTTGACACAAACAGACATTTTTGCATGGTTGTAAGAGTAAAATTATTTTAGAAACAAGTGTAACTGTTATACAGCTGTTAAGCACAAAACCTATATTGAATGTGTGGGCAAGTGTTTTGTATACAAAATGATGCAGGAGAAGTAGATAAACAGCCTCTTTGACAAAAATTCTGGAGATAGGAAAAGCAAATGACATGGGTAATTGCCTAGTGATCTGTGTTCGTATTTAGCATGTGGATTAAAATGTGCAAACAGCGGTTTCAAAAAGTGGTGTGTGTGCATGTGTTGACATCTCAGACTCAATGGTATTTTTCCAGAAATAAATGATACTGCCTGTGTTTGAAGGCAAGCTCCTAATTTGCAAGCTGGTTGTTGTGGTATTCTGAGGCATTATCCTGGCCATGGTCATCTTTTTGTTTTGAGTTTCATTTCCCTCTATTGCCGTGTGTGATAACTTCAAGCCAAAAAATGGTGTTTATTCAATTGTTGACCAATGCTGTTATACTGACCTCAGGCTAATAAAAATTAAGGAGGAAAAGTGGGAAAATATGGAGCACCTTGAGATATTATTGTGGTGTACAATGTAACAAGAAAGAAGATCTCTTGGGAGGGTAAGCAGCAAACCCTTTGTTGTTCTCACTTTCCTGTTCTTTTAGACAAGCCCAATATTGCACAAGATGGTTGGTGTATACAGGGGTCAATACTGTTTCCTTTTTTGAATGGCTCCATGAACCAGCTGGGAGAAATGGGCACCTGAACCCATGGCCGGTAGCTATAGTGACTGTATTTCTAATAAATTAAATAGTGCAAGAGCATATATCAAGCATGGGGATCTGGCTGGCTGTGGTGTCTGGTCGTTGGTATCAGGCACTGTTCTTGCCATGAGCCAATTTGCACAGCATCAAACAGTGCCCATGCAGGGTTTGGAAGTCAGCTTGTACCAGGACCACTCCCAGAACGTAGCTTGGATGCAGCTGCTGGTTTCCCTGCCAGGTGGCCTCACTGCCGGAGGCTGGTCCCAGGCCTGTGTCACTTATTAATGTAGGTGTGTTTCACATGTCTGGAGCACCCAGGTCATGTGGCTGTTCCTCCTGGCAGGATATCAGATTGCCTACAGAAAATTGGTTTTGTGATTTAAAAAAAAACAAACCACCGGCTTAAACAAGACACAGCCCTTGAAACTGTCATGCCTGTAAACACTTATGCTGGTTGGAGAGCTGTAATAGTAAGTTTAAAATACTTGAATTTGAGACCAAAGTAGTTTGAGATTCTCAGGATAACTTCAACCAGACATCCAGAAGAGGACAGAACTCCCAGAGCCCCTGTGCTGAGCAGAAGTGCATGTGCTTGCCAAATTCCTGTGTATGACATTGGCCAGTGACCCGCAGGGCTGCAGTCAGGGCTGGAACCCAGCTGGGGCACTGAAGTTGCATTCATGGCCTCTGTGGCCAAGTTCTCCAGTCAGACGTCTGTGCTCGCTTCTTGAACCACAGGAGGCCCAAGCATTGGACCTGTAACCAATGTGCATACTTCTTCTGGCATTCCTCAATAGCTGTCAAGATGTATTTTCTCCATTAACCTTTGTTTCTGACACCCAGGGATGTATCTTTGGCCAGTTTGAGCAGAGCATTGAGTGTCCTGTAAGTCTGGGAGATGGGACATGAATGCTTCCCTATATGCCAGCTCCTTCCCTGCTTACACCATCCCGGGGTGGCCTCCTTCCAGTGGGCTTGGTGTTGTTGCAGCTGCACTGTGTCTGCCAGTAAAAGTACCTAGGCTTGTTCTAATAAGTGTCCCTTCACTGTTTCAGGCATTACATCTTTGAAAAGATCTTCAGTCATAGNAAGTGTCCCTTCACTGTTTCAGGCCTTGTGGAAGCTATGGTCCTGTATTTTTTAAGTCATAGAACTGTGCTGAGCTGTAGTAATGACCAGTTTTGAAATAGAAGTCGCCATTCATCTGAATCTGTGACATGGACAGTTAGGTGCTGAAGAGAGAATTCTTCATCAGAGACACCCAAAAGTCTAGAGCGTGGACTGAAGAAGATCAAGGAAGTCCAGAGACCCTCTGCTGTGAAATTGTACCTAAGAATTACATCTTTGAAAAGACCTTCAGTCATAAAAATGACATTTGTGTTCCTTTCAATTCTTAAAATACTTGAAATAAGATGGATGTACAGAGTCACAGACTTTACCCCAAGCAGTTTTCTGCCAATACGTTTGGTATTGCTGCCAAATGATTATAGAAAACTCTAATAGGTTTTGCAGGTTGCGTTAAAACTTCAAGGAGGACAGAAAATAAGAAACTTCCATTTCCTAGTAAAACTGGTGATGCCACAAAGAAACTATGAAGAAGAAATGGACTGCCTCAATAGCTTGTGAGCTCCTGTACCTAAGAAAAGCAAGGAAACTTCAGGCACAATAATTCAATTAGTCTTCAAAGCTTTTTTCAATAGAGAGTGCTTTATAGCTAGAGATGCTTGGTCTATAACTATCACATAGATCTTTCTGCCTTGTCCAGTTTACCTGACGATGATAATGTAACAGAAGTTAGACGTGTTGTTGGGACAAAGTTTCGTGGCGAGTCTCTTCTGTAATCTTACAGTTTTTGTGCAAGCTGTTTCCATTTGAGTATTTGATGGTTCACCCAGTATTTTAGTCCTTCTCTTTTTTCTTCTCCTTTACCCACTGTTTTGGGGACAGAGATGTATCTCCTCTTAGGAAGAAATAGTAATTTCCTTTTCCTTCATTGTCACGGCTGGTTTCATCCTGCTCCAGTGTCACTTGAGAGTTTTGCTGCTGACCTTGTGAGTGGGATCAGCTGAGCATTTCGGAAGGACAGGTGATGCTTGGATTGCTGGAGGAGTGAGTGCATAAACAGCTGCACAAGGATGATAGATTTCCTGTAGCTGTCACTGCAACAGTGATTGGGATGGGGCAGCAACAGTGTCAGAAAGTACCTGTTGGATGTAGCATCATTGTTCTGACACTCTTTGGCGTGGTGCTGCCCTGTGGCAGTTGTGTTCTTCCTCAGCTTGGCCCAAGCTGCTAAGCTGGGTTTTGTGTTTTGGAGCCAGGCCTTCCAGGGGCAAGGATTGTTGGCCTTGCCTTGTCTTCCACAGTGTGTTGTTGTTCCCTCTGGGATTGTGAAGGGATTTTTATATTTTCCTTTTTTCTTGTGTGGAGTGTCTTGTTGTAGGAACCTTTTGTGTTTTCTATGAAAAGTTTCTTGTTTAATTTTTAATATTACTTTACCTGTTCTCAAGATTGTTGGTCTGAAATTCCCTGGTACAGGTCCTCTGATACTGAGGAAATGGTGTCAGAGTATTTTAGCCCAGCCCTGAGTTGTTATAAGATTATTAGTGCTTTTTTAAGGCATCAGAGGATCAAGAAAGCAACAAAATTTTCTTTAAATCATGTATGCTTGGAATACCCTGGGCATAAGAATTGTACAATAATCTTTATAGTATTTTTCTACAAACTGCTGCTTCTACTGTACCACAACATCACATTGTCTTACTTTGGACACAAATAGAAATTCTATTGGCCTCCATTGCATAAAATCTTGTAGAAACAACAATTTTAATCATAGACTAAGAGAGAGAAGCATATTTTGAGTCAAATAAAATTAAATTACAAATAGCTATCAATTATGTAGAAGTAACAAAAATAAGCAGAACAAGTTCTCTTAACTTAGTTTCACAGGAAGAAGAGAGCTAAATTGATATTATTTTCTGAAATAAAATCTGAGTGACACTGGTGTTGCTATGTGGCAACATGATATGGTTACATATTATTTGAAAAAATTAGGAAAAATCATCTGCTGAAGCTGAAAGTTGAAAAGGAAAGGCTTCCTTCTAGAGAGAAAGAATAGGATGAATGTGTGTTTATCCATCCTGCCTTGCAGAGAAGTTTACTTCTTGTTCACTCAGTGTGTATTCAGTCTTGATGCTATGAAAAAAATGTAACTGCTATGAAAAAATGCAACTGCTGCATCTCTGATAAACTGGAATAGTGTGGATTGATTTGCACTGTGGTGTTTCATGATAATCCCATTTTTCACTACCTACCTCTGTAGTGGAAGCAGGACTCCCTCACCTGTGCTCTTACCTTAGACCTGTTGGTGTTTGGCATCTTTGTCTTAAGTTTTCTTGTGGAACTGGATTGTGGCACTGCTTTCTCTATATGTCCAGAACTGATTTAGAAGCAACTCAAACACATGGTTTTTATCTGTTACTAATAGTAATTTTTGTAAATATTTCCTAAACAGGACAAAGTTTGATTGTGTGTGTTTATTCAAAAGCTAAGCTGCTTTGAACAGAAATATATTTCATTCTTGAGACCCAGTAATAACTTGACTCAAGCTGGGGGAAGAAAAGAGAGTAGGAATTTAAGAGCCAGGGCTGAGACTTGAAACTTTCCATGAACACTGCAGAGGAAGACAACAGAAGTGGAGCTTTTTCTCTTCCTTAAAATATGTACACATTTTCCAGCATGCAGTTGGGGAAAAAAACACTTGACATTGAATTCAGGTTGCCTGCAATGGTCATAACTTCCTTTTTCAAACTGTTGCTTATTTTTCTCTATGCTTATTTCACAGTGACAGATAATGAACCTTTGTCTTAAATGCAAAACTCAATTCCTGTCTGTTAAAAGTAAACAGAGGCTAAAGGATTTAGTGTCCCAAGTAACACAGCAAGAACTCTGTATTTGTGAGGTATCAAGGTAAGTGCAACTGCACTTTGGGGAAAAGCCTTAATGTGAGAAATACTTTCCAATTTACAGATTTGGAGGGTAGCTGTTGAGTGCAGCTGTAAGGTTTTCATTGCCCTATAGGTCACCAGGCTGCTTCTCAAATGCACAATGCGGGGGTGGACTTCTCCCCTTTCTTCTGGTGAGAAGCAATTGGCATACACCAAGCTGCCCTGGTACCACAGGAATTGGGGTGATGGGAAAGTCTTGGGGTTCAAAGGGTTTGTCTTCAGCCTGTTACCTCCATTTGGATAGATCTATTACCACAAAAACATGGTGCTCTTTCAGTTTCCTTGTCTGAGTGTTACTGAACCAGACATTTGCTGCCATCCTAACTGCAGGCTTTGTATCGTTTGTACTTTATATCCTGTTCCCTACTGCTGTTCTTCCTATTCGTGTTCTATCTCTAACTCCTCTTGACTCATTTTCTCATTTCCTCACCTTCCTGTTTATTAATTCTCTCAGTGACTCTCCTCTTATCAATTTGGAATTCAAAAAGGGCAGGCTGTCTCCTTCCTGCATTAACTTGGAGCAGCTGTACATCCTTGCTAATGCTGTTAAATATCAATATCCAAGTCAGCTGATATGAAACGGGGCAGCTTGGATCAGGAAAATTGTTGGCACCAGAAATTGGTAAAAACCACCTTGTGCATTGGTGATGTGAAAAGGCATTTAGTGTGTTTCGCTGGTTTTATCTGCCAAGTGTTGCCTTCTGAAATCAATTTGGAATTCCTCTATGCTCCTGTGGTCCAGCAGCAGTTCACAGTAATTCCCAGTTTATTACTAGGTTTTTTTAAACCTGCTTAAATATTATTAAAATGCATTGAATTGTTGCATTGAGTAATTGAGAGACAGTGGATGTGTAATGCCTCCCAGGCATGAGGGAGTGGGATGGGATGCCACAAGAAGCAGTAGAGAAATGGAAATCAAATGGGAGGAGTTTCTTTCATTTGCAGTGGGTGGAGGGAATGGCAATATTTATTTGCCTTTGCCTTGCTGCTTCAAAGCTGACTTGGTGAGGAAGGGAACAGCAGCTGCTTGAGGAGGAATGTGGGCTACCTCTGCAATTGCTAGAGGGGGTGCAAATGCTGAAAGCTTGCTACTGCCAGGGAGAGATGACCTTGGTAGCCCATACCCACTGGTTAATAGGTGTTCCTGAAAACAGAAGAACAGGGATGCAAAGAGAGTATCCGCACCTTTCCCAAACTCATAGACATCTGAAGCTTACATTCTTGCCAGTAGCATGAGTAACTTTGAAAGGCTAAGTCTAGCAGGACTTGTAAATTGACGTCAGCTCTAGTTGAACCAGATGCTGGAGGCAAAACTCTGGGGAAAGAAATAGCGTGGTTGAAATGTGTGTAAAAATGAAGGGTGCCAGAGGAAGGAAAAGTGTGGGAGAACTGATGGGAGTACAGAAAGATGTCTCTAAGCTTTTAAGTGCATGGTTTGGAAGTAGGCTACTGGATTGTCTTCTTTGGTTCCTATGTTCTGAGTAGAGTTAATATTGAGCACTGGGAAAGGTAGGACATAGATGCTCAGCATTCACTGGCTTTTTAATTAGAATGTAGCTGCCATACCATGAACTTTCGTGTCCTTCTACAGAAGTATTTTCCTTTTAAAAATTGATCAAACAAAACCATTAAATGCTCTGAAAAAAGGAAAAGTGAGTAGGAAAAGCAAAGATGAACCCTGATCTTTCAGACTTAAGAGCAAGTATTTTAAAGGTGCAGTGCCAGGGTGGAAAGATACGTTTGTGGAATGATGTGGTTGTGCATTTCTAACAGCCTTTGTTAGCTTGTATTTATTTCCACTGTGCACTGTAGATGATGAGTATGTGTGTACTTCCAAAGCAACCCATTTGTTCACTGCAGTGTTTGAGGTCGTAACTGCTCTCAGTCTTTCTTATAAACTTGCTGTTCCTGTCTGTTGGTGTTATTTAGAGTAAACTGTCCATCTGATCTGTTTTAGGGGCCAGATCCTGTCCACAGAACAGCTCTGTTGAATATTTTCTGCCTCCTCCCCTATAACTGGAATAAAAATTGATTCTAAATACTGGCCTCCATGTGCACTGCCTCCCTCTGATGCTCATTAGTTGAGGTATCTCTCAATTAAGTAAACTGCTGAACCTGATGCAGATTGTCAATAATTTACATTTCTTGATAACTGCTCACAAATTGCGTACATCCCTTCCAAGCTCATCGTGTGTGCCTTATAAGAAGACACAATTTATTTCTGTTAAATATGACATGTGGAAGAGACTTACTGGACTGTCTGTTCATTCCACCTGGGTGTTTTCAGCATGTCTCAGATACCAGGACAGGAGAGTGGGAGGAGGAACTGCTTGACACAGCAGAACACCCATGGATTTTGAAACCAACAGAGAGGGTTTAAGTCTGTGGGACATGTATCTCATGGCTTGAGGTAACTGGACATGTTGTCTCTTTGCAGAGTAATTTAACTGTCTGTAAGGAAGGCTGTTCCTCCCCTCCCTTGGCCTCTGTGTAAGAAGCAATCCTGTCTGACTTGCAAAAAAGTCAAGCCAGAATTACAAGCATGATTCAGTTTTTCTGGCAGTGCTGAGCCAGCAAGGCCATAGGATCAAAAAGGACTTTTCTTTTATTTACTATCTTTACTGCATCTCAGCTCATCTTTTCCCCCAGCAGATGCTGTGAGCTGATTTTGTGCTTTACCTAATAGCACAAGGATTTACTAGCCCAGTGGGTTGTCTCTAGCTATCTTCTACCTTGTATTACCATCTCAAATCTGATGTCCTCTGCCAAGGTCAGCAACACATCTGGTCTGCTTCCATCTGCTACCATTCTCTGCTTCCAATGGCCCTTGAATAGGCCAAGTCCTTACTTCAGACACCCTTCTTTGCATTGTCCATGCCTATGCTAACTAGTGTCCTTTTGCTGGAAGGCAACATCCATAGATGCAGATGCCCCATCCCTAAAAGTGTTCTAGACCCTGAGCAGCCTGATCTAGTGGAAAATATCCCTGCCCATGGCAGAGGGATTGGAAGTGGGTGGTCTTTAACTCTCTGGTAAAGAACTCATCTTTATTCAGGATGGTGAAAGTTGGTCAGGTTTTTCCAGTGATCATGTACAGTTGCCCACTATTTAAATCAGCCATGACTTTGAAAATCCTTGCTCTGAAATTATTCTGTCTTGAATACCTGATTCCTGTAAATATATAAATATTGACACCTTTATTGTAATTACCATGTCTGGTATCATGACCTGGTAAGTACTTACTACTTTTGAACCTAAGAGGGTTATGTTTTGTATTAGCTTGAAATAAGATTTAAAAGTGAGAGGCTGCCAAGCACAGAAGCAAGTCTTTAGAGATGACTTTATCTCATAACCTCAGATCTGTTTCTTCCAAGATAATACTGATATTTCCCCTACCAATGGCAGCAGTAAAAATCTGGAGGATGCAAGCTGAGACAGCATCTGGACAGGAATTGCAAAGGACTCTTCTTGTAACCCTCTAAAGAAAAGTGCCAGTAAAGTAAGGTAGTAATAAGGTGCCAGCAAAGAGGTTTCTGTAATATTTGATGCTTTTGCCATGAACCAGATTCTGTCTCTTATAGCAAAGAGGAAGTTAACTGTGAGACCGTGCCAGGTAATTGAACTGAAGTTGCTACAGGCTTTATTGGTTTGGTCAGTCAGTTAAGCAGTGGTCTCCTATCAGGACACAGTTCCACCAGGTATCTTTACAAGACCGCACTGCAATATGTTGCACCATTTCACATAATTAAAGAATGTATTTTTTTTGTACCTGAGGAGAGATGGTCTTGTGTCTCCCCTATGCTGCTGCAGTAGACAGGGCTTTCCTGTCCTGTTTCTACAAAGAGAAAGTTTGATGCAAAGGGTCTAGGTTTTTCTTGGTATTTGATGGTCTCTGCCTGTTGCTCTCCTTTATCATTTTCTTTCTACCTCTCTTGCCAGAAACATGTGGTTCTGGGATTGCCCCTGAGAGCTATGGCTGATAAATCCTGTGTTCCCTTCCCTAACAGTCTGGTCTAGTTGTCTAACCCAAATTAGCAGATAAGCTGATTAGGTCTGGAGAGATGTGAAGTGCAGGAGAACTTACTAAGTGGATAGCAGTGTATTGCAGAGAGAATCTAATACTGATAAATATATTTTTTCTCTTTCATCCATAGTTTGTAAGTTCCTAAATCCTGCTAGCACAAATAAAAATCATGTACAACTGCTGCAAATAAACACTGCTAGAGTACATACAGGAAGAAGATGCATAAAGAAAAGGATGATAATGCTCTTATAATTTAGCAGGTTTGTCTGTGTCTGGATTGCTGCATTTAGTACAGAAGATGACAGTTCAGACAGGATATTGTCTCATTAGAGGGATTGCAAAGCAGGTAAGGGGAACAGAACACAAGAACAGCTTTTCCAAGAGACTGGAGAGATTGATTACCTCGAAGAGGAGGCATGTAAGAAATTGTATGAGTATATACAGCAACTAACCAGTGGAGAAGGTAGAGACAACAGAACTTCTAGTCTCATAGGAGAAGAGCAAGAGGATGTTCACTGAAATTTGCATTTTAAAAATTGAAATTTACTATTTTGAACATGATGATGATTATGAAGTTGAATGCTGAAGAATGGAAAAGCTGCAGCTGGGCCATATGAAAGAATTAGCTGGATGTAAAGAGGCACTGCATGTTTGAGAGAGATTTTTTAAAATAATAAAACCTAATGTTTAGGATGGTCTATTCAATCTCACAAAACAGGTTTGAAGATGGTTTCTGTTCAACTCTGTTGATTTCCATCTCACCATGCAACCCCCATGGGAACGCAGAAATGACAAACTGACTGTCGTTTAAGCCCTTGAAATGCCTCTAAATTACAGCGTCAGAAGTTTGGGTTTTGCTGGGCTTTGCTGGCACCTCACAACACACTGCAGTATGCATGATAAGAAGAAATCTGAGAGCCCTTGTAAAGCACTTCAGGGCTGCAGTTCCTTTGCAGCTATTGTACAAATCTTTCAGGACAGGGTTCGGTTTGCATAGCTTTGCCCTGCTTTCTCCATCCCTTTTTTCTGGTGCTACTTCTGTTGACCTTGCTGGTTTGCTTCCCAGAGTACTGAGACTTCCCAGCCAAAGTTGTCCTGCTGGGTCAGAGCAGCAGGGTGGCTTCTTACCTCCTCTGGAAGAGCAGAGCCTGTAGGAGTTCTGTTTGTGTGAGGGCAATGAAAATATCTCTGAGTTAGGCTGCCCGGAGAGGAAAACGGCAGTGAGCAGAGAAGCTGAGGGAACGTTTTATCATCCATGAATCATTGTTCAAGTTCAGCTGAAGGAACTGGAAATGTGATTCCTCTGCAGAAAGTCCTTGATGCCTCAAGGAGAGCATTTGCAGAGGCACCATGGTATGGCACAGAGCACACAAATACATTCCAATTAGATATGTTTGCTGTCTCTGTTTACTGTGCTGATACAGTATTTAAAAACCAAAAGCCTATCTCTTCTTATAGAGAGTGTTTCAGTAAGCTTTCAGCATCTCCAGCTGCATGGGACAAGCTGATTGTCCTATTTATTGGCTAAGGAATTTAACTACATAGTACGGGCATGGGGGTTGGGTTTTGGTTTGGATTTTTGTCATGATTTTGCTTCAGGCAGCAATGAGGCACCAGAGAGCTGCTCACTCAGACCCCCCATTGTGGGATGGAGGAGAGAGCTGGGAGAGTAAAAGTGAGAACTCATGGCTAGAGATAAAGACAATTTAATTGGCAAAGGAAAAGACAGGAACACAAGCAAAGATAAACAAGGAATTCAGTTACTACTTCCCATCAGCAGGTACATGTTCAGCTGTCTCCAGGAAGGTAGGGCTCCATCGTATGTAACCATTACTTGGAAGGACAAAATGTCGTCACTCCAAACATCCCCCACTTCCTTCTTGGCCCAGCTTCATATGCTGAGCATGAGATCATATCATGGAATATCCCTCTGCTAAGTTGGGGTCGGCTGTCCCAGCTGTATTCCCTCCCATCTTCTTGTTGACTTGCAGTCCACTTGCTGATAGGGTGGGATGAGAGGCAGAAAAGGCTTTGGCTCAATGTAAGCCCTGCTAAGCATTAACTAAAACATCTCAATATTATCAGCACTGTTTTCAGCACAAATCAAACCACAATCCCATGCCAGCTACTGTGAAGAAAATTAATACTATCCAGCAAAACCCAGCACAGTTGTTTTGGTTTGGGTTCAGTTTTTTCCACAAAGAACAAAATCATAGAAACAATCAAAGTGATAGTTCATATAGTAACAGAAATGTGTGCACATTGAGAATTAATGACTTTATGGGAAATCTGTGGATGTTGAGACTTAATAGCTGTTTGCTTCAAAAAGCAAATGCTTTATTTGCATTGGGATATGACACTTTTCTCAAAATCCAAGAAGCACGGGATTTCCCTTACAACTTTGTTACATGAATTAAATGTTGAGTGCTTTCTGACTGAATGTGGTGAATACACTGTCAAGACAAAATAGCACTTTTAGAGCTTGTGCATGGCCTTCCCTCTTTGCATCTGGGAGCCTATTTTCCTTACACCAGGATTCTGAAATATCTTCAATGAATGGTTATACTCTGTTTAATACATCAGATATCTTGCAAGAAGCAGTGAAGTAGTTAATGATTTAATTTAGTCTCTTGCAATGAATGTTGCAGATGACTTAGGTCCAGAAATTAAAATGCTGAGAGTGGACATTGCCCTATATTTGTGGAAATGTGGCTTCCTTCCTCTGCAGTGGAGACATAATTTACTAGATGTTACACTGGATAGTTAATCAAACATTTATATGAAAAATAAGTTGAGACCCAAGGATATGACTTAATTTAGTGCTTGGGATCAAATATCAGTCTTTTCCTGTAAATTAACCTTTATGTGACTGTGATTTATTAGAAAATGCCGTACTTGGTGGTATGTATATTGAAAATGAGTATGTTCAGATTTCGCTTCACAGATCCACTTTATTATCAGTTGAATAATGCATTCATTTTTATGCAGAGTGAAGCATGCATAATGATAATTTTTAAGTTAAATTGATAGCTGATAGGAGTTTTGGAGAAAAAAAAGTGGAAGTGTTCTGTTTTGCTGGACAGATGTTCCAAACAGGCAGCTGGAAGCAGGACAGGGACCTGGTGGGTTCTTGTTCTTCACCTTTGCTACATGGGAAATTTAGAAGGGTGTAAGATAATTTCTTTCTTGCAAATTCTGGATCCACTGGGTATTTTTAGCGTGGTTCCACTGAGTCACTTATTGCATTGCAGGTCTGTATTTTAATCTAATGAGGATCTTTCTAATAACTTCCATTACTGAAACATTTGAATGTGGGAAGGAGGTGAAAGTAATTGGATTGCAATAATTAAATCATCCAATGCAATTACCTTCAAAAGGTTGTGTGTTTATGCTTCCCGAATGCAAACAGGAGTTGATCAGTACAGGCAGCTCCAAAGCAGCATCTGTTCTGGAAGGCAAATTGTTTGATGGGATACAGGTGAAGGAGGTCTGTGGGTAAGAGGAAGATGAAGATCATTTTGTTACCCCAAATAGCTGTAAGGAAGACTGGTGCACAGTTTTTCATGAGGGAGGTAATTTTGAAGCTTTGCTTGAAAAAACTCCCAATGTGGTGTAACACTTGTTATTAATTCTTTCCAAAGCTGTATGTTGATGCTCACTGGGAACTCCAGCCCTGCATTTACTTGCATTTGCAGAAAAAGTTAGCTTCCCTACAGCTGGAATGTGATGTAGTCACTACACTGCTTCTAATGACAATGATGAGAGCTGCTGCTAAAGACCTGAGGCAGCTTGGCTCTCTGAACATAGCTCTAGTAACCTCAGTGTAACAGAGTGTTTTTCTGTGGTTGTGACTTATGGTTCATTTTTGGGTCTCTACTTGACCAAAGTTTCTGAGGTGGAAACTGGTCAGAATCTGGTTTTTGTCCCATGCCTGAAGAGCAGAGTTTGCACTGCTCCCAAGCATGTGTACACAGGTAGCTGGAAAAAAGCACTGAAGTGCATTGCACATTGCCCAGAAAACTGAAAAATGGGTGGAAACTGTTTCACAGCTGAGTAGTAAAGTTGTCATTTTTTTTTTTTTTTTTTTTAAGTCATAAAAATTAATTTTTCCTGATATTGTCCCCCATGAATCTTTGTTTTTAGTAATTTCCCATGAAATACCCAAAAAGCTTTCTATGTAAACCAAAATAAATAATATTTAAATAATATTAATAAATGTGTTAAATGAAATGGTGTCATTTTCTCTGAGTACAACTGATGAGTATAACACCCTGAGAAACCCATACAATTCTCTAGCTGCACATAACCTACTAAAACTTTGACATTTTCCCTGCTGTGCAATGTGCATCTGCATCAGCAGCGTGAATTAAATGGGGAAACATCTTATTAAGTGTAGTTTGACTGCTTAGTATGCTTTGTGTGAAAAAAATCTTGCCTTTCAGTCCATCTGCCTGCTTGCTTGGCACTCTGTTTTGTGCAATGTTTTTTTTATATCACTGGGTGGAATTGACAGTGCACTTGAATGTTCAAGTGCTCATGAGACTCCTTCCTTCCTCACAGCTGGTGCCTGAGCTACTGCTATGAGATCCAGCTGCCTCCACGTGGGTTTTCATGTGCTCCCTGTGCTGTTTGCATCCAGGACTGTGTGAAATCCTTGCTTGGTTCACCTCCCTTGCCGTGATCCTGTTTCTCTGGAGCTTCTGAGCTTTGTGCATGAGGCTTTCTGGATTGGTGACACTGACAGCAGCATTTTGTATACAACAGCAGGATGTCAAAGGTGCTAGCTGTTGGGAGCTGGCCAAGGTTCCTCTTGAAGTCTGATTTTACTGCTCCAATGGCTTTGTTGCAGGACTTGAGAGATACAGAGTAGAGAGTGCTATCACTATTCAAAATACTTTGATTTTATAGGAAGCCCAATAATGAGTTACAGACCAAGGTTACAGTGAGGATATTATATCTTCTAGAAATGCCTTTATGTAATCACTGCTAAGAGTAAACCTGTCTAAAACAGCCCTGAAACAAAGTCCATCTTTCAGAACCCTTTAATCTTTTCTCCACACATTTTCCCCCTTTCTTGAACTTGTAGCTCTTGCACTTTATTTCAGAAACGGAACCTGCCCTTTTGTAATATAAAAAGACCCTAGACCAGATCTACAGTGATAGTAGAATCATAGGGTACACTGGCTTGGAAGGGACCCACAAGGATCATCAAGTCCAACTCCTGGACCTGCACAGGTCATCCAAGAATCACACAACATGCCCAAGAGCTTTGTCCAAGTGCTTTTTGAACTTCAGCAGGCTTGGTGCTGTGACCAGTTCCCTGGGGAACCTGTTCCAGTGAAGAACCTTTTCCTAATATCCAACCTAAACCTCCCCTCGCTCAGCTTCATGCCATTTCCTCAAGTTCTATTGCTGGCCACCTGAGAGAGAGATCAGTACCTGCCCTTCCACATCCCCTCGACAGGAAGCTGTGGACTGCTATGGGGTCCCCGCTCAGTCTCCTCCAGGCTGAACAGCCACTCCCCATAGAGCTTCCCCTCCAGACCTTTCTCCATCCTCCTGGCCCTCCTTTGCATGCTCTCTAAATAGCTTTACATCCTTCTTATACTGTGGCTGTACAGATGTACACAGTCTCAGAAAAAGTCCAGTGAGGTAATCTTTGACTAGTTCAGCTCAAATCACACAGTTGTTAATCAAAACTGGGAAGAACAAGGGAGCGGCTGGAATGTGCCCCAACATTTCAGGGGATGTGCAGAACCCTCCATCACAGTTAGGTGATAGGCTTTGTGGGAATTAGTATGGGTGAGTCTGAGTAAGAGACAGTCATGCACTTGCCTGGGCCTTTTGTGTTGGATTTGGTGGGAGTGGTGTGGGAGTACTGGGATTTTGGGTTGATTTTCTTTTGCTTTTCATTCAGGAGGACATAAGATAAGGACTGTTAGATAAAGTCCTCCTGTTGCCTGAGGCTCTGGCACTCTGCTATTACATTTTTATTTGTTTTCCCTGAAATACAAGCTGTCCCAGCAACTAGTTCTGGTTGTGATTTTTGCTTTCATATACTTTCTTTCAAAATTTATTGGAGAGATGAAACTCCTCATCACTGGTTCCAGTATACTGGCAGTGGTACATGAGCTGCCACTAAGCATGAAAGATCCTTTATTCACAGTAGGGTTCCATGTCCCTAAGCAGTGGAAGTCAGAATCTCTTCCCATCTCTTGCCTGCAAAAGTCTCTGGAGATGCTGGGGGATTTATAGTACCGTATAATTCAGTTTAATGCAAACAAGTTGTAAAAAAAATTTCTTTATCCTACTTCTTATGACAGTATGTCTCTGCTAAAGGCAATAAAGCCATCAGTGGTGCACTTGGACTTCAAAGGCTGCTATTGTCACCTTTGTTTAATGACTTCAGGTAGAGCTTTTGCTGCTGCAAATGCCGATATTTAGTTTCTAGAGAAACATGTCTTTTGAATGCTTCTGAATTGTCTTTTATTGGATATTTAGGAATAGGTAGAGATTTTTTGCAGCACTATAGAAGTATTCAGTGTATTGATGGTAAGAATATGTGCTAATACTCCATTAGGTATGCCTGGAACCTCACAGATTGCACTAACGCTTATATAATATTATCCTAATATCTTTTTGTTTCTTCTGTCAGTGAATAGCTGGAGGAGTGTTTAAAATGACTTTCCAGAATAGTTTAGTGTATTCCTTTTCCATTTTCAAAACTGTTCTGAAACTGTGCTAAATCAATTCTGTAGTTAGAACAGCAGACACTAGGAAATGTTTTTCTAACCATGTCATTTGCACGGTTGACATATCCCCCTTTCCCAAGGATAGTATAATGTGCAAAGGGTCTCTGAATAAGCCTGATGACTTTAGAAAGTGACCAATGAAAGTTTCTGAACTTCTGTAATTTATGTCCTCGCTACAAATAAGAATAAAATTATAAAATAATAAAATAAAAACTTAAAAATAATTTCACATTTCATTTGATGCTTACCAGTTTTGGTCACTCAGCAAGATAAGAGATAAAATAATCATGCAGGATATGGTCCAATCTATGAACAATAAGGAATACATTAAAATGTCATTTAAAATAAGTTCCTGAAGCCCAAGGAAACCTACAAAATAATGTAGTAAATTATATGTGTTGAGGGTTACCTCTGCTCTGTTATTCTCTGGTGTATATCTGGGGCATGAAGGTGATAATGTTGCAGAAGTGCATCTCAGCAAAGAGAAACTTTTAAAAAGACAGGAGTGAGAAAGGGAAAAAAAAGGAAGAGGAGAGGAAGGATCTGTTATGGGAAATGGATATATTAGGTTTCTTCACTCGAACTGTGAAACTAGAACTGGAGGGTTTATTGGACATCTGGAGAAGTGGAGTGTTATAGAGATCTTATTTCTTGGGGTAATGGATCTCCCTACCACAGATTTCCCAATATTGTGACATACCAACATCCTGGACCTGTGCTTTGACACATCAGTATGTCTGTGCTGTGTGTAACACCAGTGTTTCTTTTGCCTTAATTTCATGTAAGACATAAAGGAGAAAAGACAGGAGCCCTGCTATGAGTCACTCACAGAAACTCAGCTCCAACACTCCAAGCAACACGGAGTTTTCCAGCAGTGAGGTGATTGCTCAGGCCAGAGTAGCGATGGAGTAGAGAATCTCACATCCAGCCTGGCAGCATTGTACAGATTTTCACGAGGCACACTGCAGCCTAGATGCACAGAGTTGGGTTTGTATGAACAAATTTTTTTTATCAGAAATGAGATAGCAGTGTCTGAAAATGTTTCTGTCGACTGTGAAGCACAGAGCTGCCATGCTGAGGTGGATATGCTGCTGTTGGCATGGGCACCTCCATGGGTACTAGGTGCTCCAGTGAAGCCCACCTCCTGCACACCTGCACAGCCTGGCAATGTACTTGAGACCTGCTGGTACATCCACAGCCACCTGGACCTGAGGCACATTCTCTTTATCATAACAGAGAGAAGCAATTTTTCATCTAAAATGGTCAATTTTCACACCTCCTTAATAGATGAAGACATAGCCTGTCTTTTGTATGGCAGAATTATTTCTGTATAGCCTGTCTCATTTGAAAATAAATCATCTCTGTTATGAAAAGACTAGAAGAATATCCATCGATTTGACAGCTTCTGAAAATCTTTCCAAGTCAATTCACTGGCAACAAAATGAAGAGACAACTCATTTCCATGGTGATGCTGCCTGAATTCCTCTAGAGCAGCTGAAGAATGAATCCTGACCCGGGTGGGTGCTGTTTAAGTCCAGTAGCCATGCAAGCAGCAAGTACTCCTCATGCTGGATATCCATAAAAAAAGCTTATTTTCATTCATGCTTGGGTTTTTTTCTTTGCATTCTTTAGAAGCTCCAAAAGCTCTGGGTTTCACATCTAGTGGGTTGTGTTCTGTAAAGAAGTATACTTCAGCTGGAAAAGGATGTACTCTTTGAAGAAAATTTGGCTTTTCCCAAATTGAGTAGTTGGTATTGTTTGTTCTTTAGCCCAAATCTACTTTGAGATTTGCAAAAGTTGCTGAACTGAAGTCGATTTTCCTTCTTTCAATAAAATGTTTAATCTATTTCAGTGAACTTAACAAAATTCTGAATCGTCATTTCCTGACATAAGGAATAATTTTCATGCTTTTACATGAGCTTATACATAAATATTGGAATTTCATTATAATGTTTATTATAAATTTTAAATGTTTGTTTTAAAGATGTGCATAGTAATCTTCCTTAATTTTAAAATAAGTTGTTTACGAGATCTTTTATTCAAATAATTTACTCGGGGGATACTTGTTTCTCTAAAGAGTTACATGAACTGACTTGCTGGTTATGTTCCTTTTCACACACCTTACAGTTAGATGACATCTTTTCATAGTAATTTTATTCTTAGAATGCTTTGTTTCTCATTTAGTTCTCATTTAGTCACAGGACATAGTCCTTGAATGGAAATATATTTGACTAAGTTAAAAAATGAGCATATTGTGTACCTATAAAAGAGGCCTCTATTGGTAAAAGCAGTTTCACTCTTGAAACAACCTCCAGCAGTTTTTTTGCTTTGTTTTTTTTCAGCTTTGCTAGAAAATATGTTTTACTTCATTATCAGTCATCTAAAAGTCTTAAAATTGACATAATTGTCAAATTGATTAATAATTCTGCAGTGGATACAGTTTAATAAACAATGACAAAACCAACCCAAAGCATTCAAATTGTTGCCATTTTTGCACATAAAATTCATCCTTATTTCCTGCAGCTTTTGAAAGATCTGTTCTTCTACACAGTCCTTTCCTAGCAAGCTGAATTATTTGTAAGATGCTGTACTGAATTTATTATTTGCTGGAGCCTCAAAGTGGAGAGGAAAGGCAATGTTCTTGAAGCCTGGGATATTGAAGCAGATAGCACTCGAATACATAGATTGGGATGGTTAAGAAAGATGGGTCTCTCAAAGGTGTCTTTCCTCAGGGTAGTTTCATATTCAGTTGTTTTAGCTCCCTGTGATTCATCCCATTATTTTTTTGTGCGCACTCATTCATTGCCACAGTAACCTCACTTGTCAAGGGCAAACACATTTGTAAGAGCTTGTGCATTTGTGAAACAGAGTGGTTGATATGCTTCTAGAGCTTCTGGTCAACAGCTCTGGCCAGCTGTGGGGAGAAATGGCAGAAGGGTTTGTCTGTCCTCCCACAGTCAAAGATATGTCAGCGTTGTTACTGGCTGCTGAACTGTGCCTTATAAAAAGGTTTGGCGACTTTGTTTCAGAGCTGCTGCTATGTTCAATGCAAGAAAGGCATTAGACTTAGGAGATAATTGTACTGAATGTTACATGTTTTGAGTAATTTGTGAGAGTTTTTTGTGAGAGCTTTCTAACCTTGGGACTTGTTAACCCAGAGAAGTGTTAGTTTTTAGAGCAACATACTCTGCCAAAGTGTGTGCTTGGGGTATTTCTACAGTGATTCAGCTTGTGTAGTGCCCAAATATACAAGGTCTACAGAATTATTTGCTGTAAAAGGAGTTTGAATGTAGGGCGAGATGAGCAGAAACCTGGTTTTGGATATATGCAATTCAGGAGGACAAGGTAGTGCAGCCTTTAGTTAGTTTGAAGGATAGATTACTAGTCCTTGCATTGCTTTATTATGCATGGCATCTCAATTGAGACTATATTTGTGTATGTAATGCCTTAGATCACTTTATATTCTATTATGATATATTTCTTTTATTTCTTATACTTCTTATATTATGATATTGCTCTGAACTTGTACTGACTAAAAAGGACTGCAATTTTCTTTTTGAATAAAATGAGGTAACCATAGAAATGATCATGTAGTCTTTTCCATAAGGTGTATTTTTGTTTCATGTACTGGAAAGAGCCATTTTTGCTTGTTTCTTTTTCCTTAATAGTATCAAGTGCAAGTTATAGAAACAATAGTTTTTTAGATCCCTCCTGCATCTGCTGTTGCATAGTAATTTTGATGGAAAAGACTAAATAGAAGTGGGTGGTGGGTCAAAATCTATCGTGCTGTGCTAACATGGTGCTGTCTTTGATAACTATGTTTCTAAGGACAGTTTACATTCAGTGTGAATCAATAAAGCATGAATACAGTATTATATGGAGAGTTTTCCAGTTAGCATTAGATATAAGGTTTAGAGGAACAGTCAGGGAGGTAACAAGTGGCTGTGAGAGAGGTGACAGTGGGCTGTGCAGGAACAAGCAAGAGGTTAATGCTGCTTTAACTGTTGACACTGTTACTAGACATGTTTTGATGAAATTAAGTGATGAACTCAAGTTAAGAGCGAGCTTCAATTACAAAGAGGCTTCAGAGACTGGACCAAAACAAGCAAATGACAGTGAGGGCTGAAATAATAAATATTTAATAACCCAGATGGTGCATCAGTCCAGATCCTCTGCTGTAGAAACAAGCAACAAATGTCTCAAATGTCTAAAGGGCATGGATTGAGTAAAAGGGATCTGACAGTATAATATGATTATGAGAAAGCAAAAGTAATCCTGAGATACATCAGGAAGATCTTCTAGTAGAGAGGAAACTGCTGATGTGTTTGTAGGGAGCACTGTGTGGTTGTAAGTGCCTCTGTTCAAAGAAAACAGCTCCAAACTGATGAGGCAGAGGAGACCTGCAAGGCTGCTTGTGATGTTGATCATCCTCTTCAGAGAAGGACAAGAGTTTGGCTTCTTTGTGCTCAGTGGCTTCTTCTGATAGCGCTCTGCATGCATGGAGGAGAGGGAAAGGTCCTGAAGCTGAGAGAGATCACTTGTAGCACATGGCATAATCATAGTAATAAGCAGATGAAAATTTCAGAACCTCCTTCTTTTTCTTAGAAGTTTTCCTGAAGCAGAACAATGGAATAACAGGCAGCAGATGGGCCAGGGCCTAACCTTAAAGCAGGTGGAAGGTTTCTGCAGAGACTGGATGCACTGATACAGGAATGCTCTACTGGGCTACCTGTGGTGTCCCAAATTCTCACGTGAACAGTCATGTTCAAGTCTTTGTAAAGGCAGAGAACTAAAAGCCATAGCAGTTTCCAAATACTGTTGAGATATGTTCAGCCAAGATGTTGAATGCTACGTGGAACCAAGGAGTGATCTACCCTCATAGCCTTAGGGGGGTTAATCTGAGGCTGATGTATCTATCAGGCTGGTGTAGCAGTTCACAGGTTTACTTTTCCTCTCAGCAAAATAACTTAATTTTGAAGAAGATCTTGTACATTCATCATGACCACTTTGCTTTCATTCAGTCATGATTATTTTCTTAATTCTTCCTCACATGTATGTTGTGTTTTTTCTTTTACAGAACAGTTCGTGTCTGGCTGAAGAGAGACAGTGGGCAGTACTGGCCCAGCATATACCATGCAATGCCATGTAAGTATAAGGAAATGTTCAATATCTACTGTGGATTTGCAAAGTGGTTTCGATGAAGCTTCATGCTTATGACCATTTGCACTTTTACATATCTGTATCAAATGTTATTCTTGAACAATCCTCCTGGTGCTGGTGAAGCTTTATGAAGTTACATGCTAATGCTTCTGAGAGGCATCAGAGATTACAGCAATAAAGGCTACAGACATGTTAGCAAGGGACGAGCATTTAATGCAAACATAGGTTTTAAAATGTGGGTACTCAAAATGTAGTCTTGCATTCTGCCCCTAATGGAGTCCATAAAGCTTTGTAAGTCTCTGGTATAAATCACTCTGTCCTTCCTACTGTGTATGTTCAGTCCATTAGAGTCCAATGGTAAATGGTTTTATTTGGTAAGAGCTTAATATTCCATGGCAGCTAATATGATACTAGACAGGGAAGGCAGCTCTTCCAGTGTAGAAGCAGAATCACTTTACCTCTGCAATTAAATGTGGAAACCCAAATTCCCCTGATGGATCCCTCCATTATGTCTCCTCTCCCAAAGAGAGTGTTCATGCTTTGAAAAACTCCAGATCAATGTCCATTTTTCCAAGATAGAGTAGAAGAAATGGCAGCCCTTGCTGTTTGCTGTAACCCCTGTGTTGAGTGCTGGAATGTAATTTTGTAGGTCATTGGAAGCAGGCATATGTTAATGCTCTTCAGTCAGCTTCAGTCAGATGTGCTGGGTTAGCCTGTCTTCAGAGCGCTTGTAAAGCTGACCTTAAATCCAGACTGGGGAGCACATCTCAGGTCTCATGGAGATATTCATGCTGTCTGGAGAAAGGATTATTTTAAGCTAAGATAGGTAGATTTGGAAGAGACATCTGTCTCCATGATAGCTAAAATATTTAATAGGTGGAAGTTCAAGTACAAAAACATCAGTTTTGGCCTCTAGTGCAGCCGTGGTGTTTGCCTGCTTTAAGAAAATAATTTGGTAGAGACGAGGACCCCTCACCTTCCTCTGATGATGATGGACTAGCTCATAAGAATGTTTCAATCCTCAAAGGTACTTTCTGCTCAAGATTTTGCCCAAGAAGGTATTGGGAACTAGCTAATGGTTTGGCATTCTGTGGAGCTCTGTCATGATCACTAGCAGTGGCCTGAGTTCCCTTAACCTGTCCTAAGAGGTTTGCCTTCCCCAGCCAAACTGTTATGAAATGGCCTTTCTAGCTATTTGGCATTGACACTTCTCTTTTTCCATGTGGTATTTTTGCATACATTTGCGTTTTTGAATCTCATTAGGTTCTCCTCTGCTCTTAGCAGAGCTATTATTGGCAATAACTGGTGTTACTGCCAGTAATAACAGCTTCAGTGGAAATGCTGGAGTAGATCCAGTTCCACTGAGGGGGGACTGTTTCAAAGCTCCTTCATAATTTGAACACTTGACAGTGCTCCTTCATTTCAAAGGCTGGTAAGCTTTTGAGGAATAAGATACTGAAATTATATTGTGTTATTCAACAATTTCAAGAATCATCAGGTGTAATTAACAACTGAAGCAATTGCAGTCAGTCGTGCCTTTAAGCATGGAAATCATAAAAAGGGCTCTGAGTCAGAATCTACACAAGTCTGCACTTGACTGGAAATGATGGTTTTGTCTGTTTCTGTGTTGATCACCCTTTTGATGGTGCTCTGCTTTAGGTTCATACTGGGTTTTGTTGTTAGAAGAACAATGACTGCTGAGAGTTTCCGTGTGTAAAAATATAGTAGGCACAATGGTACCTTTGTGCTGCTTAGCAATCTGTGAGTGGCAGTCCTACCTATAGATACCCCATTAACATGACTTGTGACTGACTAGTGATCTATTTTATGATTTGATAGCAGGTAGCCTCAATAACTGAGTTTGCAGACTAGGTCCTTTGGGAAATGAGAAGGATGAGGAGCTGGGTTGACTCAATGATGTGCTTTGGTCAAGTTCTGCACCAAAACAGTCATCAATGCATTCTGAATGTGAAAATAATTACTGGTAAAATTTTTTACCATTTACTAATGGTAAAAAAAGGTCAAGATTATAGATCTCTTCTGAGTTTAGAGATAGGATTTCTCCTATTTGGGTAAGTTTTATGTCCTGCCTGTGGCTGATTCTATGATCAAAAAATTCTGAACAACACAGTGGCCATAGTTTTGATCGTCTCCAGCCCATAAGAAAGAAAAGAGCTCCAGCTGAAACCTTGCTAAACCATTTCCTTCACACCAGTGTTGTCTCAACAACTGATTAACAACAGACATCTGTGAACATGTGACCCTGGTTAGATGTGTATTCTTCATTACATGTGTGACTGTGGTTAGATTTGTCACTTTGGACACAGGATTAAAAAAACAACTTAGCTCACACAAATTAATGAAAGGTAAAGAAATTGTAGTCAAGAGTGAAGTATATTTTCCCAATTAAAAAACCAACAAAACTAAAACACACAAAAAGACCCAAATGCAACCAAAAGCCCTATTACAGATGTAGAATGGAGTAAAGGATTTATTGTACTGGGGAACAATGGAGTATCCAGTCTTTGAGGCAGATAATACACTGCTTGTCTTATGATGGTTTTCATAACTAACACTTTGCTTTGAACAGGAGGGTAAGAAAGCAGAAATGAAAATCATGCTCCTTTGGTCTTAAATTGTCATGTTTAGGTGCTTCAGAGGGGGGTTCCCAGGAACTGCGGGGACAAAGTCTGTATTTCTCCTCTGATTCTGTCAGCCTCTAATAAAGGTGACACACTCTTGAGAGCATGAAATATGTGATTGGGATTTTCCTCCATATTTGATTTTCTAAAGGCAAAAATCAGTGTCTGTTTGTCCTGTATTTAAGACAAAGACTGCAGCCAGACTTCTGCATCAGGAATACCCTGCATGTCCTTCATAGAAGTTCCGGTCAATCTTTTTCCAGTCTGAAATCCAAATCTGAAGTAGAGTCTTCAGAGTGCTTTTATTTTTCCTGGATATGTTTTTTAAAGGGTCTTAAATATCTCAGAAGCTCAAGGTTTCAGGTTTTTGTTTTCTTTTTATCTTTTTTTCTTTCCCTCTTTTTAATGTGCCTGAATATTTTCTTTATTTTACCAGAGTAAGTTGCTGCAGTTTTGTTACAAGTGGCACAACTGACTACATCAGTGTAGCTGGTATGAACATAATTTTAGTGCTGACATAATGATTTTTCTAAGTGCACATGTTACTGAAGAGTTCCCTTGGGAAAATGATCATAGCAAAATAAGTATCTTTGCTATGACTGTGTACACACAGGTCTGGAATTCAGAAATCACTTCTTTTGCAATCGGATCGTGTCAAGCAATTGCTTGTGTCCTTTGCTTTTGAAGTGTTTGGGAAAAGCATACTTCACTTAATTAATTTACCTGAGATGACTTCTCTGTGAGCTGCTCATTGCCTTCAGAGATACTGGTAGCTCTTTCAATGTATGCACAGTGTCCAGCATTTAAAGGCTGCTGTATAATATACCTGTCCTGGCATTAAGTGCCATTAAACTTGGCCTGGCATTAAGTGCCATTGATGTTTATTGTGCTTAGAATTTGAGAGTTTTCTGTCCATTTTTTTCTACAACTCTTATTCTGCTACAGGCACAGAAGCCTTAGTATAATAATAGTAACGCACCACCTTTGGAAGGGGTCATTCCAGTTTGCCTTTTCTAAGAGAGATGTACAGGAAGGAGCAATTTTGTCACTATTACTCAGCCTGATTTAATTGTTTCCTTTCTGTCAGTTTCTTTGAACTGTAGCCTTTCCATTGATTCGATTCAGTCAACCCTTCCAGGAAAGAAATAAACTGAGGTGCCTGCCTGGATGTGGATCTGATGGGCTTTCTGTTTATAGTTACTTGTCCTTCAGGAAACATTTCAAGAGGGAGTCAATACTGAAGGTGGAACAAGTTTTATTAAACAGTCAACACTGACTCTTCCTCTTCAGATAGCTTTGCTGCCAATTAAACTGGCAAGGAAGATTTGCTAAGCTATGGGCTGTTTAGTCCTAAGAGAGATGTTATGCAAATTGAGAAGATACTGGATTACAGTACTGCAAAAGAGAGGACTCCAAGCTTGTTAGTAACACCAACTTGTGGGCAATCACAATTGACAGTAGAAACCAAGAGGGGGGAGAAAAGCAGAACTAAAAGTGCATTTGACTGTACTCTATATTTATCATAAGAGTATGGTTTATAAAGCACTCTTACTGTTATCATAGCTGCAATTGGCAATTGCTTCTGAAAAATAAGCCCTAAAGGTTTCTGGTGGGACAGCAGGATTCCCGGCTGCATGCTGCTGTGTTGGGCAGTAAAAGCAATTCCTGCTTTCTGAATGTAACTTCACAATTTTTCAGTTAAACCAAGCACAACTCTTGAATTCTTGCAAGGAAACCTGGTTTTATCCTTGATACAAACCCTACCAGATCCTTGAGGGAACATACAGTGACCATCTTCTGTGCAATTTCAGGATAAATCCTGATATTTGTTAGAGTAATATCAATGTAATCAAGCAATGGCTAATTTTAGATGCAAACTTTTTTTTTGACCATAGTATGTGATACTGTCATAGTGCTGTCTGTGATGGAATGGGGTAGGGGACTGTTGAACTCAGTCCTTAATATTAGCTGACATGTTAATTCCTACTGGGGAGTTTTCTTACTGCAGGTAGAGGATGCAAGCCTCTGATATAATGTAGTGTTTTGTTTTATTGTCAGCACAGTTCAGGCAAATGTAAAAAACTAAATTATTCAGCAAAGTAATCTCTGACTTATACTGCAGTGTCAAGTGCCTCTTATATCAAAGCAGCACCATTGGTCTTATATGAAAGGCTTGTTTACAGATAACTAGTAAGAGAAACAATGAGGGAACTGTAGCAAGAAATAGCCATTTTTCCATGTCCTAATGGGATAGGGTTGAATGAATTGCAAGAACACTTTTATTTTAATGCCTGTCTATTGGTAAGCTCAAAATGCTGCACAGTATCATAAAGTATGTTAGCTAATTTTAGGCTTTCCAGAACTTCAAGAAAATAAGAACTGCAGTTTTGTTAACTTCATCAACATGTTCATTTTTTTCAGCTCCATGTTCATGTATGTCTTTTAACCCGGAAACCAGGCGGCTGTCCATAGGTCTAGACAATGGTACAATCTCAGTAAGTACATCCAAAGATTTCTAGTTGAAATGCTTCCTTTTTGAGAAGTATGTATGTGACGATGTGGTGAGAATATTTTTGCTAGTGTTTGGGAGACAGACTTTTTAATGATAGTGGAACTAAATCTGTAGTGCAGAAAATGTTAGATTATTAAAAATTTGATTCCAGCTGCCACAAAGAGATTGAGTGGGGTTTACAGCATTTATTAGGCAAGTCAACAAACTGTCTTAATTTGCATCTCTCTTAAAAAATAACACAGAAAAACAGCTGTTGTTTTATTAAATTTAAGTGACTTGTTAATTACATGATACCAAAGTTTTCTGAAAGCAGCAATTAAGAGGAGGAAAAATCATCTTTTTAGAGGCAGAGATGGATTTCTGCTCCATGTCTATCTGCTTTTCCAAACTTCAGAGTTCAGATTTTGTTTTCCTCTCCCTTCAGAGGAGTTGCTTTTAATTGGCAGTGAGGCTGCAGAGAGATTTGGTTCATTAACATCTGAGATAGAGATGTGTGGAAAGGATATTAAAAGAGGAGTGTGTCTGTTAGATCTGTGATAGAGGGTAGCAGTTGACCTTATTGATTGGATTTTTCTTGTGGGATAATGAATAAAAAGCTTTATCACTTTGTAAGAGACATGGGTCAGAGGTATTTTTCACCTATGCCTCATCAATAGATTCCTCTTCCAGTTTAAGGTCAGTTTACCATCACTTCATATTTTTCTACTGTTATCTCTGCCACATGAGCCTTATAACTGAATGAGTGTTTTCAGGCTGATATAAGGGCAGCTGTCTGCACTAAAGCTGGTATGGTGTTTGGGAAAGGGGTTGTGACCCTTTTAGCTGTTGCCTGTAAGCTCCATCAAAGATGTGGAGGTTTTGACCTATAAAGCTATTAATGCCTAGTAGCAGAGGTTTTTTTGAGTGCCTGTAGGAGACTTTTCCTTTTGTATCTAGGAGATGGGACAGACTCCAGAGAATTCTCTGCACCTCTGAAATTCTCTCCTTCCCACTCTGAAATAGCTGAAATTTGCCAGTCCTACTAGGCACTTTTGTTTTCACCAGGCCTTTGAGGAATGTGAAGGCAACTGTAAATAAGGTATTTAAATACTCTGGCATGATGGGAGATGTGTCCTTTGTCTTGGGGGCATTTTGTTTTGAAGAGTCAGAGGATGCTTCAGAGTAAATGGGGTCAAATATTTTCCATTCTGAAGCTAAAAAAGGTAAATGAGATATGCAGGTGATAAACCTACACGTGACTTCGGATATTTATAGGTTTCTATTGCCACATCTAAGGCAGATTCTATTTGTTGCTAAGCTGGGTTTTTCTTTTCCCAGTCTTCTGGATACAAGTATATAGGAAGGGTGAAGTGCTTGTCTGTGTTGCTTGATTTAGTCCTCTGTAGCTGCAAGCACTTGTGTGGTGGGGGAAAATGCACTCCACAGATTTGTACAAAGGATGAAATGTTTTCATGTCTAGCAAACCTAAGACTTACTTGTAAGAGAAGCCACAACTGTAATGTGCTGCAAGAAGTGATGGAGGTGGGAATGGAAGATCCAGGGGGGGGCCATTTTCGAATCCCAGCAATACTGGGATGTAGAGAACATCCCCAGGTACTTGAATGTGGGTTACAACCACCCACTGGAGGAAAGGATAAATTTTCTTTCCTGGGCCCAGCTATGATGATAAGTTTAGCTCATATTAGTAATACATAAGCAGGGCACATTGACCACAAAACAACAGAACTTACTGCAGCAAGGTGACCTTAGTAGCCTTATTTTAATTTCCTCAACGGAAAGTACAAGCAATTTGCTTGAGCAGCTTGAAATATTTGGGAATTAGTCAGCTGCTCCACATTAGCACTTCTGTAATGTCCAGCACACTTGTGTATGCTGGGTGCAGGGCCAAAAAAAAACCCAAACAAAAACCATCCAACCATACCAATAAAACCCTGACAATTATTCTGCACCCTCACTTTGGGTAGAAAGAAAGGATTCCTGGTAAGAGCTGTGAGCTGATAGTCATGAGAGTGACACATAATCTATTTTTTTTTACAGTACAAGGAAGTACTTTTGGGTGCAAATGGAGAAAAGAAAGTGGAACTGCCTTTTTTTGTTCTATGTGAAATTTTTGTGTAAGCTGTATTT
The DNA here is from genome assembly GCA_013397295.1 of Polioptila caerulea. Classification (NCBI taxonomy): domain Eukaryota; kingdom Metazoa; phylum Chordata; class Aves; order Passeriformes; family Certhiidae; genus Polioptila; species Polioptila caerulea. Next base: position 338,256 of record VYXF01003961.1, on the reverse strand, counting down.
GTGTTGGTTATAAGCATGGCACCCCAGGAATGCGTATGCTGCATTTTGAGAAGGATGGGCAGCAACACTATTGGCACAGAAAGAAGTTCCAGCAAAGCCACCTGAGGTGAGCTTGTGTGGCCACCTCTTTTAAGAAATAAGGCAGCAACTTTTGCTTCTACAGAAATGGAGACGTTTTTAACCTTTTGTCACTTCTCAGCATGAAGACTGCACAAACATTTGTGCAGCACAGCACACCATAATCTTGAGTAAAGATTGTCTAGCATCTTGCTTGAAGAGTGGTGGCACCTAATGTAAAAAAAACAAACTTTCTGCAATCTTTGCTTTTTTTACACTTTGCAAACCTATTTTTTGAGAAGAAATGACATCTTAAGAAGTGCTTGAAATCCCTTTTGGAAGCCAAAAGACTTTATCCTGGACATAAATTCCTTGCTCAGAAGTGGAAAAAAACATACTCTAATGGCTGCAAGGCTCTTAAGATACTGCAAGAAAGAGGAGAAAGGTCTTCCACTTGCAATAAACAGGAGACTTCCACTGGCAAGATAAGACTTCTCACCTCATTTCATCCCTATAAAAACTCATTCCCTAGATAAAGTTAAGCATTAAGTTCTGCAGCCAGTAGAGGAGAGATGAATTGTCTTTGGATGCACCCATGCTACTTTTTCTAGAAACCGCTATGAAATGGCATAAATTTCTCTCTTCTCTTCTGGGGAGATTGAAATGAGGAATTTGGTTTTTAGGTAGCTGAAGATGAATTAAATTTATCTTTTTTTTGCTGACTGTGCCTAAGTATGAAGCTGTTACATACTTTGAGCAGAGCCACAAGGACAACAGGGCACCAGAATAACCCCTTCAGAATTCTTCCTTGTGGATGGTACTTATGAAGATAAATTTATCTTCCACCTCATCCAATCTTGCAGCTGTCTACAAGTTTGACCACTAACAGTATTTTGTATACCTGAGACTGAGTCAGGCTCTATCTGCTGATGTACAATATTCCCCTCTGCCATTGTGGGGAGTTTAGTAATTTTTACCTCAAGAAACTAAATGAAATTATATAATAAATAAAGTGAAAATGCTCTCATTATTTATAGAGGTTTGGGTTTTTTTCCCAACAGGTATAGATGTAGTATCTGACAGAAGATGTAAGAGTTTTCATTCTTTTCCATTTCTGAAGCAGGTTTGTTCTCTGCAGGACCTGAGAGTGCAGTCAGTCACTTGTGTTAACAGGATAAAGTCAAGCCTATAAGGAGATTCGTAGTGTGTTGTCAAAATGGCATCATCTATCAAAGGGCAGACTGTAAATTCCCTGGGGTGGAAACTAGCCTGTGCATGGGTCATACATAACTAATATATAAAGATTATTAACTCAGAAATGGATTCAGTTGATTAAGGAGGGTTCTCCATTTTGCCATACATCAGTGGGCATATACCTGAAGCTCTGGGAAGGCAGGGACCTTGTCACCCAGCCCCATGGCCAAGGACTCTGAATTATTTAAACAAGATGCTGAGACTGTTTCTAGGATGAGGTTTTACAGAAGTCTTTTGTTCAAGAGAAGTTTATGGTGGGTATATGTGTTTCAGTGTGAGGGAGGTGTGCTGTACAAAGGAATGGTTGGGAGTCTTTGTACATCAGTGGGCAGCTAGATTTTGACAGTCTTCAAGAGTTCTCCTTTGTGCTTTTGAAGACTTTCATGATACCATGTCACTGTTGTAGTAATAAGCTTACCTGAAACAGGCAAGACTGAGCATTAACGTTTTAAGTATGATAAAAAGGTAGTAAATTAGCTCCAAAACCACCTCTAAAGGATAAAGAGTGATCTTGCCAGAAAAGTTGTTTTCAATCCCTGCAAGGAGGGTGTTTCGTTTTACCATCCTGAGTACTGTGATGTGTCCCAACCCCTCCTGTGCAAAAGGGCTTACACAGGACTCAGAAGTCTTTCTCTGTTCTGTTAACAAGCACTGACTGAGCTGTGTAGGTGACCCCAGCTTTTCCAGCTCATTAAGAAGAGCCAGAAGCTGCCTAATGAGAACTGAGCGTCAGCAGCTCTGAGAGGAGCATCTACGTAGGCAAGGATAGAAAACCAGTTTCTGCTGGTACAATGTTAAAGAGATGTAGTTGGTGTTTTTGTAGTGCAGATGACACATTGCATGTGCAATAGGGCATGACTTTCTTGAGCAAGGTGCCCTGTGCTAAAATACCTGTCTCGTGACTCATTTGGTGTGAAGAGGGAGAGGGCAGTAAGTGCAATGGAGGAGCATGAGGGAGTGTAAAGGGGAGTGGGGAGACCTGCAGAAAGATTAGAAAATGCATCACAAATTATCATATGCTTTCAAAGAAGAAAATTATTTGCACAAAGTCTTCAGGAAAAAAAAACAAACAGTATTTAGGTTAACTGAAACTGTTTATCTTGTACTGTATTTGTTTTTATTTTGGATGGAGTAGTGTATTGATAGTACATAGATGTGGTTTATATTAAGGAATACCGTGGTAATCAATACTTGGATACACCTTAAAAACTGCATGTTTGATTTATTGTGTTATAATGGAGATATTGAAAAGCCTTTTCAGTCTTCCACTGAAACTGTGGGGCTTTTTGGATCAGGAAACAGAATGGCCACATCAAATTTATTAAGAGAAAAATGCAAATAAAGCAAGAATGCAATCCACTCTCTACATCCCACCTATAGTCACCAGCATCTGTGTGCCACTGCAGTCAGAGACAAGGACAGCCAGATTGGTGGGAAGGGCAGACATATCTCCCCATCATGTGTTGCAGCAATTAGAGCAATTTCTCTTTAGGTAACAATAGCAGAAAGTTAGCATTCTAGCAAAGGGTTCTGCTTCAAGTAGGCTTTGCAGTGAAGCATTTCATTTCAGGCTGTGGTTAACAAAAATAAGCTCCCCTTTTCATAGCTGGAAAGGTATAGCAGATTTTAAACTTCCTGTGTTTGTAGAGCTAAGGTGACCCTGGTATAGAAATCCAGCTGATTTGATTTATTTGTTATTGCTCTTTGAGTAACACTCCCCAGTGTAGTCCTCAGCTGCCAGGGAAACCTACTGGGAACTGGAGCAGATTAAGGAAAGGAAGATGAAGTAGAGCAATTCAAGAGAACGTATTTATAACAAGTTGATGAACAGAAACATAGAGAGAGCAGAATACATAGCTGCCTCAAATCACTCACAATTGTTTTTCTGGAAGCTGGGGTCTGTAGATGTTCCTCAGATGAGGAACCTCTCCGCCTTGGTGCCAAGCATGTGTTTGAGTAATTCTGGTGCTGAAGGCCAGGCAGATTACCTGCAGTGTGACACAACAGAAAATGCACTGTGACTTCTTTTTAAATTGTGCTTTGGAAACTGGGGGGAAATACTGGCTTGTTGGGAGTTAGAATGCATTTGCTTTTTTGAACTAAATGTTTGGTTTGCCTTAAACATAGTCTGTAGGCTTCTGAAGTCCAGTCTTCTCCAGTGCTTTTGGCATGTACACAAGAACATTTCACAACTGTATGTTTATCAAATTCACTTATCTTGTGTTTGTAATGTTTATTTTAGCTTTCCATCCTATTTCAGGTTAAATGAGTTAGGTTTTACTTCTTCTGTCCTCTAGGCAGATTAGCACAGGGAGTTTCTATGTAGTTTGCTATAAATTATTAAAATTATGGGGTTTTACATGCCTTCATTTTTAACTTTGTGTTCCTCTGAGTATGTGATGTATGTGATAGATTACCTGACAGCTGTCTGAAAGCTAATTCATGTGGTGCTGCCACAAAGCCTACCCTTTGCTTGGGTGTTTCTTCCAGAGAGATGTTGCAGGAGTTTGGTTGTGGCCCTTCTTTTTCCCCAGTTTTGAGTAACTCTCCTCTTCAAAACAATCTGCAGGAAGACCCGGGTGTCAGTGAGTTTAACCCCCTGGGACTTTTCCAGGAGCCAAGGCTGCCATGCAGACTCTTAGCTACCATGCTCAACATTTCCCCATGCAAAAGCCATATTGGAAATGGAACAGCAGCACCAGGACAACAGAGCCTGTCCCTATAGGTGTGCTCTTGCCTGGACACAGGAAAGTTTGGGGTTTCTGTTTGTCTGAAACACTGAGAGGCTTTTTAACAGAAACCTGAAATTCCATTCCCATCACGTATTGTTGGTCCTAGTCTGGACTGAGCAATTTGGAGGCTCTCTTACATATTTGTATTGTTTCCTGAGTGTTCAGGTTGGTGTATGCACACACTTGGATGCATGTGTATACACAGACGTCCACGTGGGCACACAGAGCTGTGCACACATGCAGGTTTCTGCCCAGGCAGTCCTGAGCAGCAGGTGTTCACCAGGTCTCAGGTTCCTTATTTTGTGGCACCTCAGCTCACAGCCAGTCATTTCTGTTAGCTTTTTTGACTTCTTTTTTAATGGTTATCCTTTGATCCTTTCCATTCAGAAGCACTCATAATATTGTCTTAGGCAGCTTTAAAAAGTGAAATAGTTTAGGTTTTTAGGTACTCAAAATTATTGAAAGTATGGATAGGGCTGTGGTTGTGAAGATGAGGGAGCTTACCTAGGTAAAGTATTCAAATGTAAACAGTCACAAGCACTTTACATCTCTAAGCCCTGTTTCTTTTGTTTTTTCTTTCCTCCCCTCAGGAATTCATTTTATCAGAAGATTACAACAAGATGACACTAGTGAAAAGTTACCAGGGTAAGAACCATGATCCATGTTAATTGGTTTGTATTGTCATTAATTTTTGTTAATGTTTTCTTAAGGGGTATAAATGGAAAAGTTTCCCTTACAATGATAGATATTTTTTTTAACTAATGTAAATGCTGGTTTTATCAATAGATCCATAATGTGCTTTGTTCTGACATTACAAGACTTTTAAAAGAGCTGCTTCATGTTCTGTTTTGCCTTTTAAATGTTCCTTTGGAATATCACAGTAGATAGCAAATGGTCCACGTTTGGGAAATAGGAGTTTTAATTTTCAATCTTTAGTAATCCAGTATATCTACTGAAATAAGTTAGGAAACTAACCCATCTTTTGAGGCTGAAGCTTTTGGGGTTAGCCTGGTTATTTTTCAGTAACTGTTGGTTCCAATAACAACAAGATTATCAGTGAATACCTCTCTTACTAAAAGGTCAAGAAATGCCAGTCCATATCTTTTCTAATTAGAGCCTGGTGTTCACTAATGAGATGTTTTCAGAAACCTAGCTATTTATCCTTTTCAAACCTCTAAAGGACACTGTTTTGGACAGGTATTCTTATAAAAGTAACAAATACATGTGACAATTTTTAATTTTTATTTTTTTTTTGCTGTTAGACTGATAGGTGGTATGATGTTATATGGTATATATTAAGCATTGTGTTTCTATAAGAAGCCTCTGACATGTTAACTTGACATTTCTCACATACATTTTAAAATATGTTCTTACTCATACATTTTAAGTTTTATACCTTGAGAGACTGAGAGAGTAATTTAAATCTCTAAATCGAGGCTCTGAGGATCACTTAGTAACATCTAAATTTTAAGGTATAAAGAAAATCTTGATTTCTGCAGAGCATGGCTAACATGTGAGTGTTTAATGAATGTCTGGTGTGTTGTAAAATTAAGCTAGAATGCCTGCATTTTTTCTTAGCTTATAAAAACTGAAGAAAAATATCCAACAGTGATAAAATATATATATATGTGAATCTTCAATGAGATTGCTTCAGCCTGACTGTACAGGTGTTAAGTATCTAAATTTGTGATTGCTCTGCAGTCACCAAAGTTTAATGCAGCTAAGTTTCATATTTAAACATTGTGGCACTAAGGAGGGTGAGCTGAGGTCTTTTTTTCTGTATATGCAGAACAACATATGCATGAGAGCAACTTTCTTGATGAGTTCTTCAGGGAAAATGCTGAAAACTTTGGAAGAGAGGAATGGATTTCTTGGCAGTATTTCAGAAAATCCAATTGGCTGTGACAGCCCACAGAAGGTCTGGGGAAAAATTCTCATTAAATTAAAAAAGAAAAGAAGGAAAATGAAAGCTGTTCTTGTGGCTTTCTGCAATGTGCCAGATGTGTTGCAAACATTAGAGGAGGCCTTTGGATAGGAAGATGTCATGGAGAACCTCCATGGGTTGTCCTGGGGGGAAACCCAAGAGCTCAGATTCCCCAAATATTGGAGAGGAAAGGATTCTAATGTGTGCCCACTAACATCAATGGAGAGGCGGTGCAGCTGACCACACTCCTACTTAGAGTCACCTTCTTCCCTAGCCTTCCTGTCTCACCATGGGAAGGTTTCTCAAAGGATCATAGAATGGTTTGGGTTCAAGGGGGCCATAAAGATCACTGAGTTCCAACCCACCTGCCATAGGCAGGGACACCTTCCACTAGACCAGATTCTGAAAGCCCCATCCAATCTGGCCTTGAACACTTCCAGAAATGGGGCATTCATCACTTCTCTGGGCATCCTGTGCCAGTGTCTCACTGCACATACCTGCACAATTGCAGTGAACAGTTTTCTGACAGTGCAAGGCAGGAAAAAGAAAAAAAAACAACCAAGAGATTCCCCACTGTTTTCAGGGCACCAATGACTTGGGGCTGCCTGCTGCTCCACAGCAGAGTGCCTCCCACCACCCCCCTCCAAAAAGACATGCTTCTGGATTCTCCACTCTTCACACCAGGTGTTGGTAAAGAAATGTAGCACCTCCTCTGCCTGGTCCCTGACCTTGCTGGACCCATGCTGGAGGTCTGGAGTGCTGGGGAAAAAATGCAAAAGTGAGGAGCATCTTGGTAAAACCCTGGACAAGGAAAAAATAAAAAGGAACAGGTGGTTTTGTTGGGTATGGTGGCCTTCTAGTGGTTTATTTGTTAAAAGCCTTACTTTTAAAATGTTTTGCTTAAAGTTTTCAAGTAAGACCTTTATGTTCTTAAAAAGTATTTTAGGGGGAGTAAATAATTTTACTTAGCCTACTAAGTGGCTTTAGCTGAATCATGCTGGCTGGTTTTGTGTTTGCTAGCTTTGTAAATGGTCAGCAGTGCTCTTGCCCAGTGACTGGTGGACTGTTGATCATCTCCCACAACAAGGTATTATAAATAGCTGAGGCTGCCGTAGTGATTAAAGACTGTTTATTGTGTCTTGAAAGGCCATGAATACGTTGGTCAAATGATCCTTTGGTGACAAAGAATGACAGCACTTGGATAGGCTCTGCTTTGGTCTTGGTAGGGGTGTGCAGCCAGGTCTGGTGGCTTATGGAGTCTGGCCTTGGCAGTGTACGTGACTGGACATGCTCTGTGGAGGTTTTGCTGCAACACTGTGTCTGGAGTTTTGAAATCTTATTTCTTGAAAGGGGTCTGAATGCAGAGATGGGGGATGTGACACTGGATTAGTCAGGGCTCCGGGGTGGGTCTTGTGGCATTGGCCTCCTGCAGGCACTGACTCATTCCCTTGCATAAGGAGGAGTAGGGCAAGCATTTGATCAGTGGCCTTTGAGATGCTCTGAGAAATTAATATTTTTTCATTGTGTGTCTATCTCTCATATCATCATCCCCTCTTCTTCAGTCAGAGCACCAGCTGAAGGTATAGACAACCTCTGCTCTCTCCCTGAGCAATTCCTCCCACATTCCTGCAAGAAACCTTTCCCCCACCTCAGCAGCCTTGGCTTCCAGCCCCCTCTAGCCCCTCACAGGCTGGTCCATATGGCTGTTGCTGCTTCCCATTCATTATGGCCTTCTCTACCCTGCTTCTTGCAACTGGACCATCTTGCCATACTCCCTCTGAATGAAATAACAGCTTCTGGTTTAGTGTTTTGTTTATTTGTTTGTTTGTTTATTTATTTGACACACACTTTTTCTGCCTACCCATATTTGTAGACCTGCTTCTGCCCAATGCTTTGTGCAGCCTGCCTGTTTCAAGGGTGTCCTCCTGGCCCTCTGCTTTCAGGCCAGCTCATGTCATGCTCTTACTTCTTTCCCCTAAGAACAGCCTCTTTGCTTTTCTTGCTCATGCTAAGCTTTTTTTTCTTCCTGGCAGTTTCCACCTCTGTTTTGGTGTTTGCTGATACTTTTTACTGTTGAAACTCCTCAGAACCCTGTGTGACTGTGCACTGGCCATGCTTCTCAGACTTTTGCCTTTATGCACAGCACTGACTTCGCATTTCCTTTGCTGACATCTTGCTGTGCACCTCCTGGCTGCACCTTCTTCTCTCGGGCACAGCCTTTCCATCCTCCCTCCAACCTGCTCTTTGCATAGTGCTCCCTGCTGCTTCCTCAGAGAGGAGAGCAGCCACCCTGCTCCCTCCTGCCCTCCAGCTGCACATGGACTTGTGCCCTTCTCCTGTCTGCTGCTTCTCTCCCTTCTGTACCGCTTGATCTTTCCCCACAAATGGCTCTCTTCTCATTCTGGCTTACACAGATCTGCTCTTGCCTGGTGCCCGTTGGGAGTTTTTCTGTGCTGTGACCACATTCCCACTCCATCCCTGCCGTCTCCATCCTGCTGTTGTTACCAATGAACAGCTTTGGAATTGTTTGCCCCACATTTTTTCTGCATACAAATGGTGATCAAATCTTCAGTAGATGAAGGACCAGCTTTTTGTTTGCTGCTTCAAGATGCTGAACCCATGTTGATCCTAGGGCCCAGACCCCTTCCTTGCTCTTCTATCAGCTTCTAATCTTCTGATATTTTGTTTCTTTAAGCCTTACTTGAGTCAAATTCCCTCTTAACTGCAAGTGACTTTGTATTTGCATTTTTCTTCTCTTTGCTCCTTTACTTAGATGATCTACACTGTGCACTTTCACTTGTTTCAGATATATCTGCCATCAGCGTGTGTGTGGTGGCCCCAGCTAATAAGTGCAGGTGGACAAGAGAGTGATGAATTTAAAGCTCTTTTTGGGGAGGGAGGATAAGCAAAGCTGTCATGTACACCCCATCCACCTCTTGGCAAGTACCATTTTTTAATGTCTACTCCTTACTTGCCAGAAAGAGCCGCCTCAGCATCCACAGGCAGTACTTCTACCAAAAATTACAAGCCCTGTCTTTTAGAAGTTTTAGGAGTTAGAAGGAGATTTTGGAGAGTTGGGTGGTACCAGCTATCCTCACAGCTAATTCAAACTATGAGAAGCTGTCACTAGCAGCAGCATTTGCCACATGCTGAGGAAACATTCCTGTGCAGGCCTTGAGCAGTCTGATCTCAGCCAGCTTTGCAGAGCCCATGGAAATGCCTGGGCGTGTCTGTGGCACTGGTGGTTCACACAGGCTCCTGGAACATGTTTGGGAGCTCATAAGGTGCTTGTGACAGCAGTCGTGTCCCTCTCTAAGTGCAGCACTCCACTGGCTGGTGCAGGTGTTCCCAGAGAGACCAACAGATGGGTAAAGATAAGCTTGAGCCACCCAGGGGACCACTGAATTTCTTCCCAGAGAAAGCAAAGGTAGAGAGGAGATGGGATCTATTTGAAAGAGTTCAAGTCACTTCTGGATGGTCCCCATCATTTTTTTCTGGAATATAAAAGTGTGTGGAAATGGCAGCCAAAATCTGAGCTCTTCTAATGGGCAAGGGTGAAAGCATCTGGGCACAGTTTATGCCTGACACTTTGGTTTAGCTGCCAATCACCATGACAGCAAGTTGTGTCAATACGTCTATTGATTTTTTTGCCCAGGGGAGCTCAGTCTGAAAAAGGAGTGTGGCTCAGGGCCAGTGTTGGCTCTTGGGAGCCTCCTCTTCTTTCCTACAGGTAGTTCCCCCTTGTGGGGTTTGAACACAGCTCTCATGTATGCTGCATGTTTGTAGAGGGCAGACAGCAATCTTCCCGTACTGTTCTGAGGAGATTCTCTGCATTTCACATGGAGGCTTGGGGCTGGTTTTTAAGCCTCTAAACATATTCAATCTTTTTTTGTGTCTGCTTTTGCACAAATACAAGCAGTCTGTTTTGTGTGGCACATGTTGCTGCGTCTTAGAACAGTAATAAACCAGTAGGGCTGTAGATTGAGGAGTGTGGCATTCATCATTAAGTTACAGCTGGGAATAGTTCTGTGTATTTTGCAGCCACTTGTTTTATTAGAATATCAGCTCAATCAGCCCTTCATGACAAAACCCACTGGTCATTCATACAAACAAACATGTGCCCTTGTTTTAATGAAAACCTTTTGATGGTTTTATTAGCAGTAGAAATTTATTCCTTCAGCTTTTTTATTCATCTACCACAGCTGTGATATTTTCTTCTGTTTAAATTTTATTCCAGTAACCTTTTAATGCTCAAACTTCCCTTTGGTGCAGTGTTGTGCCTGTGCTGTAACTCACTGTTTTGCTGGGGTACCACAGCCCAGATCCACCAAAACTTCACAGCAAGAGGAGCAGCAGAGTAGGCATTTTCACTGCTGTCAAAAAACTAGCTCAAAGGAAGTTTAAATGGAACCCCAAGTCCATTCCACAGTGGCAGCTTTGTTAGTGATGATACAATGATGGAGGGAAAACTTGTGCTGCTGTAGAAGAGAAATGATTGCAATAGGCATGGAGGAATTAAGTCTTGCTTCCAGTCTTTCTCATGCAAATACTGAACATGCAGAGCGAGGACCTTACAAGCTTCCATGGAAGCTGATGTCAACAGGATTATTAAACACCAGCTGCTTCTGTAGGGAAGTGTGAGTGGAGGAGTTGGGTGCAGTTGGTATTTGCAATGGTTGTCTGCCCCCATGTTTTTCTCTGCAATGTGATTATATGTCTGTCTGCTTAACTTTCAGCTCATCAAAGCAGGGTCATCATGATTCTGTTTGTCCTGGAGATGGAGTGGGTGTTGAGCACTGGACAAGACAAACACTTCACGTGGCACTGTTCAGAGAGCGGCCAGCGGCTCGGGGGCTACCGCACCAGCGCAGGCGCCTGCGGCCTGCAGTATCCTTGCTGAGCTCTCAGCTCCATCTCTGCTCCTTGGCACTCCAACAGCCCTTTCAGTCTATTTGTCTAGTTGTCCTCCAAATTTTCTGCCTTCTATGGGTTCAGCGAGAGAAACGGTTATTTAAAGCCAATTTTAAAAACTGTCAGTTCTCCTTGCTTTGTCTCCTTAATGCGTTGTGGCATATTTAGGTCTAACCATTTTTGAGCACCACAATGGGCGATCTGCAACCTATTGTGGTCTGCTATTGTAATAAATATGGATAGGGCCTCCATTTAAACATGCAGTGCATGCTTTCTTCTGAGAATTAATGGTAGCAAAAGTAGGTTGATGATCAGGTCAGAGTGCCTGTGTGTATGCATGGTAAAAATTAAATTACTTTAGTATAAAATAATGAGCACTTGTCCTCTGGAACTACTCACTATATATTGGGAATTTGGGTTAACTAAAGAGTAAATGACTCCAGAAATGGCACTCAGGTGGCTTATTTACATGGAACTGCCCCAGGTGTCTGACAGTAAAAGAAATATTAATTCAGCTTTATGGCAAATGGAAAGGGAAACGGAAAGGTATGAGCTCTTAGGCTGAAAACAGGGGTTAGCATTAACAGACTTTTTAATGCCCCAGAGTGTATGTGGTATAGATGATGCATGTTTTGCTAGTTCATGAGTAGTGATACTGACTCAAAATTATCTTTTCAAGATGGACTTGCTTTATAATATCTGGTAATTCAGCCAATCTAAATGGCAGAAAGACTGAACTTACTTTTTAGTTAATTGATAAATATTTTTGAAAGCATGATCCAAGAATTTGCCCTGTGTTCCCTAAATCTCTCTAGAGAACAGCCAGTTCTGAGTGATTAAAACTTTTGGAGGACAATTTAATTTGGGTCATCTGATTATGATGGTGGAGGGCAATGGAAGCAGTGGAAGGGAGAATCACTGGCAACTACTGCAAAAATATTTGGCGTAATCAGGAACAGGTTTGGGTTTTTTTATTTTGCAGTGTCCTGTATGCTTAAAATCAGTACTCTCTTGTATTTTGTATAAGTTTGGGAACGGAGAGAGTGGATACCATCCAACTCTAGCACTTAAGTTCCAAAGCCTGAGGATACAGCTCTTATATTCATGGTGAAGAGCTACTTCAATGGTGTTTCATAACAAAACCACGAATTGTGTCCTGGAATAGTCTCGGTTTTTCTCACCCAGTGATACTGCACTATTAGTATGAATAGGTATGAGCATTACTAAGATGAACTGGTGCCTAAAAGTACACTCTGAATACCTCCTTGAGACTGGAGCACTATTTACAAGATTGCAGTATACTCAAGGCTAAAGAATCAGCAAGTCATGAAAGGAATGCAAACCTTGTGTAAATAATATGTTTTCCTCAGCATCTCTCCTTCAGATTTGATGTGGAAACCCGGCATGTGTTTGTTGGTGACCATTCTGGGCAAGTGACCATCCTCAAACTAGAGCAGGAGTCCTGCAGCCTTGTTACCACATTTAAGGGACACACAGGTAAGGCTTCAGGGGGAGACTCAGAAAGGTGCTCAGGAGGGTGTTTGTCTGTGCTCAGCATCACAATGGTTTGAGTCTCCTGTGATACACTAGGATGGCTTGTGTCAGTGCTTAGCATGGAAGGGACATAGCTCTTAAACTGTCCCAGCAGTTCAGGGGAGCTGTATTGGTAAAAGGAAGAGTGATCAGAGCTCTGAACAGAACACATCCATGGCAGAAAATGCCACAATCAGTAGCTGCTAATTAAAGCAGAGTGAGACTTGAACAAGTTGTGATAGTTCTGTGAGGGAGAAAGGATGCTGCTAAAGGCAAGGTCTGTATTGGTAGACACTTTATCCCAAGTGGAATAGGCACAGCTTGGAGGCACTAAATGCTTGTTTTACTGCTGGGACTTGTGCCCCATCACCCTTTGAAAAGAGCAACCCTGGATATGATCCTACCATCTAACAGAAGAAATGTTAATTCCTCAGCATTTTTAATTCATATCCCTTCTCTCTAATAGCTAATAGCTCAAGATAGCACAATGTAGTTCAGTCCTTGTGCTAGGATACTGAGAAGATGCCCATAGCATGTCACACTTGCTTCTTTTTTAATCTTCTGGAAATTATGAAGATGGAAAGTTGCGTAGCTCCCACTGGCCATTCTTCCACATTTTACTACTCAGTGGATTCACCCATGCAAATGGCAGTGAAGCCCCATGCCCACAGAAAAGCAGGATAGGATTTCAGTAGTTTATCTGGACTGTTATTTTTTCACTGGAAAGGCACATAGTTGCATAGTCTTTGCCAAAGAGATCTGCATTTTAATAATTTGATATTTTTTGTTGTACCCTTACATTTAGCTACCTTCCAATCTTCCACTTCCCGTAATAAAATGACTGCTGTGTATGCTCCTATTGCAGGTGGTGTCACTGCTCTCTGCTGGGACCCAATACAGCGAGTTTTATTCTCAGGCAGTTCTGATCATTCCATTATAATGTGGGATATTGGAGGAAGAAAAGGAACAGCCATCGAGCTGCAAGGACATAAGTATGTTCAAAGCCCTTCCTCCTGCTTTTATAGGAGAAAAGCTAAATGCAGAAGCCACATTTGGAAACAAACAGCCCAAAGGTTACAGTCTTCACAAGCCTCAAGCTTGTATGTGTGACTCCCTGTGGTCCGTATACAATGGGAATAATTTGCTTGTAGTAAGTTTTCCAGTGTTGGGCCCACAGGCTGTTTTAAGAGTGGTGAAGGAAAACACAACATCTGTAGTCTTGACTGCATTGTGCCAGAGCCTGTGCCTTTGTTGGAAAGGGGAGGCTCCTCAAATAAGTGCAGCTGCAGGGAAATTCTCAGGTTTTAGGTGTCAAGTTCTTTCTTTCCCCTAGAGGGAGCATTGGGCTTGGACAATTAATCTCCTTTTCCTCCATGCTCTTTCACTTACAGCCTGAATTCTGAGTGATGTGCTTTAACCATAGCAGCCTTCACATCTCCTCAGTGCAAAGAGGCATCATCTTTGCAAGTACATTTGCATAGCCACAGATGTCTTTGACGATGGGCATTGATTACACATCAGAATGGCTCTATGGCAATGACTCCTTGCCTTTTAACACTGGCAATGCAACAAGGTGGTTTCAGAGAATTGGGCCTGCTTATATGTGGGACTTGCATGCCAGGTTCAGGTCTGGAGAGACAAAATCCCGTGGTGGTTTTGAGCTAACAGGTTCTTACATATTCATGCATTTCTTTTGAGTGATGCTGCACTCTGCTGAGCGATTGGCATGCCTCTGGGATTGCAGAGCACTGCAGAGCTCTAGCTGAAATTACCAGATCACCCTCATACCCTACCCGTGGTGCTTGCTAATGCATCACTGCTTGATTTATTGCTGTGGAAGTTAGTTCTAATATGAAGTTAGCCTGTGGACCTTAATCTGTGTGATGGCTGTCAGCTGGAACTGTACAACACAGAGTCCTGTGACTCCTGATGGTGCCTCTGGTGTCGGTGGGCAGGCACTGTGAAGAGTGGCAGTGTTGTCCCAAACTCTCCTGCGAATGTATTTCACTCTTCAGGTTCAGCCAAAGGCACAAATTAATGTGTTAGCATGCAAGTCCTTTTGGCAGACAAGACCAGTGGTGGTAGCAAAGGAAACCAAATGTTGTGGATGATTTGAGTTCCTGTGTCTTTACAACCTTGTTTTTTTCCATAACAGTGTGTACAGTCTTTGTTTCCTTGGTTGTAAATAGCCTGAGATAAGGCCTTAATTTCTTTCTTTTATGAAGGACTGAGCCCATCTTTGGGAGTTTAAGCTGAATTGTTCCTCCCATGTTGTTTATTCATTAAATGAAGGAACAGAAGCACCTAAATTTTCCACCTTAACTGCAAGAAGGCTTAGGAACAATTTAGTGATTCCTACATAATTTTCAAAATTCCTTATGCTTGTTAGTGTCAAAAGAAAATCTTCAGTAGTTTCTCAGTGATTCATTTCTAGATGTAGCAGAGATTTACAGAACAAAGTTGTTACTGACATTCTGCCAAGAAAGCATCTTACTGGGGCTGTGTTTATGCATCCAGATGTGCCTTCAGAAGCTGCAACCCTGTTGAGACTTCCCAGTGCAGCTGGGACCTCCTATCTCAAGAGCAGCAAAAACAGTCATCAGAACAGGTCTTTGCTTTTGTGGATGCTGCCCAGATGAGCAACACTCTCATTCTGGTCCCAGTCTGACAGCAAAGACTGATTTGCATCTCACGGATGCCATGAGCAATGAGTGGTGGAGGGAAACATATGGGCAAACAAATGGTTTGTACTGCTTTATTGATATTCTGTGCTCACTTGTGCAGTAGCCATAGGTGGTTGATTGCTAACTGTCTTGTTTCTTTTTCAGTGATAAAGTGCAGTCTCTCTCCTATGCTCACCACACTCGGCAGCTCATCTCCTGTGGTGCAGATGGGGGAATTGTCGTCTGGAACATGGATGTTGAGAGGCAGGAGGTAGATGCTTAATTCTTGTCAGTTTGGCCTGAAACAGTCCTGGGAGGAAGGGGCCTTTCTAAAATGTGCAACTTTCAACCTAAAGAAGATCATTCCAAGCTTTAAAAACATTTCTGGACACACTCCAGTTGTTATGCAGCAATTATGCTGTGCCTTTGATAATATGGTACAGGGGAAATTGCCTGGCAGAAAATTTGTATTAAATAGGCTGCTAAATGGCTCTTGCTCATTACATTACTGCTCTGAAAGATATTCTATAAGGAGGGTATTGAGATGCTCGGCTGTGTTATTCAGCCCATCATGAGAAATATCAGTTCAGATGTAAATGGATGGACTGATTGATTCATTTTGGTTTTAAAAAAGTAAAAGAAGGTGGCTCCTGGTCACCTCTGGAAAAATGCAACCCAGAATTATTTTTCCTTGATAAAAAGTCAATTAACTAAGGCTTCAATCTCACCTGCTACTTGGTCTTGCTTCTCTCTGGTGTAACTACATAGTAGTGGGGTACATGATGGCTTTGCTGATCCAGACAGTAAGATTTCACCCACACATTCCTAACTGCTTTTATGCTTCTGGGCCAACAAATGTGAATGGGTGCAAAAATGCTCCCCAGGTCTTTGGCACTGTGGGAACAGCCCCCGCTTGGCAATTTCTGAGTCCTGACTCAGAGAGGGGGGAGTGAGCTCTGTGCTGGCTGAGTCAGGCACCAGCCCTGCTCAGGAGCTTGGCAAATGCTGGTGCCATGAGTCACAGCAAACCTGTGCCCTCTTCCTGCAGGGGGTAGGTCAGAGGAAGGCTTTTGGCAGCATGTGCTTTCACCAGCTTTGCTGGTTCTCAAGAGTTGTGGCCTGCATGGATTGAGTGTATCTCCCTTGAGGAAGGAGAAACGCTAAGTGGAAAACTTGATTCTACAAACTATTGAAGTAGGCATAGGCAGAAACTGAGCTCCCTTTTTAATGGGAATTAGCATTCCAGTTGACTCTCTTTAATTGCTAATCCATAGGCCAAGTATGTCATCAGCTCCTAAATTGAAATGAAAGCAGAGCAGTTTCCTCCTTCCCAACAGATGTTTCCTTTTTGCTGCAACTCGAACATCCAGAAATGAAAACCTTTATTTATCTGCTGCCTTCAAAAAGCTACAGTGAAAGTTAAGATTGGCTTGTCACCAAATAGGCAAGAATGCTGTGAGAAGGTTGGTTTAAAAAATAGAGGAGAAATATTATTAAAAATATAAATAAAGGCTAAGCAGCAGGTGCTAATGGTGCACAGCCTTCCCAGACTATGGCTATGTGGGCTTATTCTTGTTATCAGCAGCACAACAGGGTGTTCTTGGTACTATCCACCCCCAAAACATGAATCTTTGAGATTTAAATATCAAACCTTGGTTTTGAGTCCTAGATCACTTTCTGTTGGATTTTGGCTTTTGTATCTTTGCCCTTGTGTAAGGATTTTCTCCATGTGATACGTGCTCAGTACTCATTTTGTTGCTATCAGGCTTCCCCACATCACTGAGATTGCATTAGAGTCACTTAAGCCATTTTAGCCCTTGATTCTTTATTTTTAACTCAATTTTTAAAAGGCTGTGAGAAGATATTTGAAAGATGCTATAAACTGTCTTTCTGTTTGTTTCTAACTACAAAGTGGTTAATTGTCACAAACAAAATGTTGTTTTCATCTATAGGGTTCAAATGCCCAAGAGATGGAAAGCTATACACACAGATGTAAATCTGTAGGCATTAAAAAGAAAGACTGTTGTGGGTAGAAAAGACAAGGATTTTCCCCAGCAGAATGAACTGCCTTCATAATAACTGGCAAAAGAATATGAAATGTGTGACTGCTTTATTGCTGGAGGTCAAAGCTATCCTGGGAGCTAAGGGTCTCCACCTGCCCTTAACTATCTTTGCCTGGCTTTTCTGTTGTTTTTAGTTCTTAATCTCAGCTGTGTTTCTTGCCATTTTAATTTGCAACATGTGAGAAACCAGTGGCTCTGACAAGACAACTGCAGTTTGCTAATAGCACCTCCTCACCAAGTATTAAACAATACTTAGTGTTTATTTAACCTCATGCGTTGATGGGGGAAAAGAGCTCGAGTTTGGTTTGGGTCTTGGGCTTGTTTGGGTGAATCACATCTTTCTAATCCCTGTGTGTGATTTGTAGCATGAACACCTCTGACAGCAGAAACTCCTCTTAGGGTGTTAAAGAAAGAAAGACTATGTAGAACCCCAACCACATCAGCATTTCCCATAACTTCCCTTTCCCTTCAGGTGAGTTGTTTGGCTATTGGAAATACTAACTGACCCCAGCTCCCACCAGAGGCAATAGCAGATGGTAAATGCTGTCTAGACAGGACAGAACAAAATATTTTTATAGTTTAATTCCAGAATTGTGTTGTTTCTATGGTCTTATCAAACTCTTCTTCATGATTTTGGGTGAGAACTGATGTTCCCATGTCCTTCAAAGCTCAAAGCTAAGTGAAAAAAGACATCCCAGGGAACACATATCATCTTATCATCATCAACAACAGTCAAAATGGTATTTTGTGAAAATGGAGATATTTAATCCAGTTTAGCTGGCCATATTGCCACACACAAACACGTCTTTTTTGTCCTGCCTCTAGGCTCCATTTGAATTTTTTCTGCTTTTTGCTCACTTCCACTTCATGTTTTATGTGTGTGTGTTGCAGACCCCAGAGTGGCTGGATAGTGACTCCTGTCAAAAATGTGACCAGCCTTTCTTCTGGAACTTCAAGCAAATGTGGGACAGTAAGAAAATAGGCCTCAGGCAGGTTTGTATGTGCCCTTTGGTGTGTTAAATTGGTGCCATTAGGCTTTTCTCTCATAATCGATTCTGGTAACATTTTTCCCCCTAAAGCTTTGAGAATCTGCACTTTGTTCTTCCACCAAGTGGTCAGGGGTAGGACAGTGGGTTTCCCTCTGTGGCTTGATTTTGGGGTTGAAAGGAACACACTGTTTTTTTCCAATCAATCCTAATAGTAAATGCATATAATAGGCCTTGGGCTGAGTAGATTTGGGGCCTTCCATGACTTTAGCCATGTAGGACTTTGCTAATTGTTCGTCAAGTAAGTTACAGAAAGAAATTTACAGCTGATTTTTGGAGATGGTGCTGGAACCAAAGCTATTTTCAACGAGATTGGATAAACATCCGTAACTGCTCAGGCTGTATTGGGAAAGGCTTACTGGACAGGCCTTGGTGCTGTGTTTTCCTGCCCAGCAGCAGAGGGATGCAGATTGCAGACTTTTACTAAAGGGATGTAGAAGTGCTGCATGTGCTCATGGAACTTGAGAAATGAGGTGTCTGGGGCAGAGCTGAGCTGCATCCTGTCTTGCTGGAGTGCGATGGTAGAGCCAGCGGACCTGAGCAGTGACCTGGTCTGGGCTCGTGGGCTGAGGTGTCCTTCTGCATGTTGTCTCCTGCAGCATCACTGCCGGAAGTGTGGGAAAGCCGTGTGCGGGAAATGCAGCTCCAAGCGCTCCTCCATCCCGCTGATGGGCTTCGAGTTCGAAGTGAGGGTCTGCGACAGCTGCCACGAGTCCATAACGGAGGAGGAGTACGTGTGGACACTGAGACAGCTTCACTGCAGTGGGGGAAAGCTCTGGGAGGGCCTGGGGGGTGCAAGGCCCCAGCAGGGAGCAGCCTGGCATGGTGGTCCCTGCGCTTTCTCAGCAGGATAAGGAGATCAAGGCAGGAGGGATGGAGAGCCCCCACCCCTGTTCCTTTAATGCCAGACTGTCACCCTGAATTTTCAAGCTTTCCTGATGCACTTTCTAACATAATGTTTTTCATAATTCATAGTTCTTTCTCACACAGGGCTGTTATAACTAAATCATGTTTATGTTAAGACGAGGTTGTTTACATACTTTCTCTTGGAGTAAAAAACAACTGATGGGCAGTTGTCTTGACCAATGGGATGGGAGAGGTGTCCAACTTCTCCTCCAATCCCTGGTCTGCGTGGAAATACCATCAATATGGAGTCAGATGTTTAATAAATAGTTTTAGCCTTCTCACGAGAGAGTGTGTCCTGGGTGTCCCACAGCGACACCAGACAGGTCTCGAAGAGCAGTTTACAGAGTGGTTGCTGAATTAATGGCTTACCGCAGCACTCAAATACATTTGTCCTCAATTGAGAACATTTTGGGGGGAAATCCTGCAGTTGCATTACAGGATTGTTACAGTTACAATTTTTGTTACAGTTAGAGTTCTTGCTGAATTTTGGATTTCTTTCTTCAGGCGGGCACCGACAGCTACTTTCCATGACAGTAAGCACAACATTGTCCACGTACACTTCGATGCCACCAGGGGATGGCTGCTGACCTCGGGGACAGACAAGGTTATTAAGGTAGGAGTGAGGGGTGTGCTCTAGCTCCTGTACTTCATTTCCCCTCCCTCTCCCGTGTGGCTGCAGGATATCATACCTGCCTTCTCCCACCCAGAGACTTCTCACTTGGGACTGGGATTTCTGCACAATAAGGGCCAAGGAGGTCTTGGTCTATGAAGTTATTGCCTGAAGGGACAAGTGCTCACTGTAGCTTTCCCTTGAGGAAGACCAGCTATTTTTCAACATGCCAAATCTCAGTGTGGCTAGATAAAGAAATAGCTAAAATAATGACTAAGTTATAACAGCTTGAGTAATTTAGAAAAACAAAACCCTCACAATGTGTTATGACTGTTCTGATCATTGAAGTTAGTAATGTAGTAGGACTTTTTTGGTTTCTTTTAAGGCTAGCTATGAACCTGGCTCATACAGGTGAAAGCTGGTGACATACAGAATGTTATTTTGTCAACCTCCACCACTCTGACATAAGTGCTGGAAAATGAAGTAAAACTTTTTCAGACTTCTTGCAGAAGATAGTTAGAGGTTAGAGGTGGATACCTCTAACCATGTAGCCCCTCCTAATTAAAAAAGGTGTAAATTATTTAAAGATTCTATTTTTACTGTATTTTATTGTCTTTTACCATTATTCATTATGTTGTTTTATTTCATTTTATTTAACAGTTGTGGGATATGACACCAGTAGTGTCTTGATGTTACATCAGTGGAACTTGAAAGGTGATATTTCCAGAAGAAACAGATTTCCTAACCCTAATTATACTGCAGAAGATAGATAACACTGGGCGCATACGGCAGATGAGGAAGGAATTAATGTGTTTACAACAACTTTATGTCCTCTGCTTGATCCAGGCTGAACATTTGCACGAAGACTCTTTCCATTTCTTCTCAAAATATACAAGAAGGTATTTTTTTAACTAACGGTTTGTACGATCTGACTTTGGTTGTCTTGAATTTGTTTGGAAAAATCTGTGTGCAGTGCAATTTTTAGTTTTTATATTTCACTATGTCAAGATACCTGCTGCTTTGTACAGAGAGTTTTTGGGTTATGTCTTCCTCTGTGAGTTTTTGGTGTCAACAGACTGTGTAAGGCAATCGGCTCTCCCTGCAGCCAGTACCTGTTGGTTTGGGATGTTTCTGCTGATCATGCTCTATCCAGAGGAGGAAATCCAGGCATGGTCTCTGGGTGCATCACCAAGGAGCTGATGGACTATTGAAATTCCTAAAAGGGCTCTGCCATCTACTTGTCCTAGTGGGCATCATCCAGAGAGCATTCATCGGTCTGTATAATCTTCCTGCCTCTTCCTTTGCTGCACAAGTCGCAGAACCAGGGGTCAGGCTATTCAGCAACTGATTCCTGCAGAAAACTGAAATAGTTTTCCAGCTCAGAGCATTACAAGGAGCACACAGACTAGTTTGAGTTTGATGCTGACAGTCTGATTCCAATGAAGTTATTGGCAACAGGAACTTTTGGGAGTGTGAGCATGGAGGGGGGCAGATCTAAAACTGGTCTAGATCTGAAAAGTCTGGTTTATCTCTACCTCTACCTTGCACAGCAACATTTCAGCATTTATATCTGTCTGTGTTGTTGAAGATGAATTTTGGTTTTCCTGTTTTCCATATGATTAGTCATATTTATTTTTTAAAACACTGATGGTTTTTATTAATTTCCTCTATAGACCCAGAAGTGATATTGCTGAATGATGCCCATTGTCCTGTTGTCATACTTTACAGTTTCTCTTAAAAATAAACAGTATTTAAAAACCTGGATTGACCAAAATTACCTTTTTAGAATGATGTTGTCAAGGTGAATAAACTAAAAAAGCCCTTTTTTCAAGAGGACCTTCTCTGAAGAGACAACTCTCCATTCCATTAATCCATGTTACTTTTTAGCATGGTATTACTCATGCACTTCAAAGAAACCGGTGTAGAGAATAGAACTGCAGACCAGACCAAAGGCTTCCCTGCATCTCCGTTATTGCCTGAATTTGTGGCACATTGTGGCACAGGCTTTGTGGTGGTGCTCAGTCTTGCCCTGTTTTGGACTTACCTTCTTCCCTCTGTAGTGGGGAGGCCATGACATTTGCCACTACAGAGCATATTGCTACCTGGAGAAGCCTTGTGTTCTCTCTTGAGAGAGAATGCCAAGATAAAATCAAGCTTCTCCTTTGTTTACCCAGCAGCAATTCACTTTTGAGAAAAAAAAAAAAAAAATGGTTAACTCAATCAATCCATGGCATTAATTCTGGTCCAGAGAGCTGCTGCAGTAAAGGGGGAGGGGACTGCTGTGTGGATNGATAGGGATACATATTTGTTTTGAGAAAAAAAAAAAAAAAAGGTTAACTCAATCACTCCATGTCATTAATTCTGGTCCAGAGAGCTGCTGCAGTAAAGGGTGAGATCTGCTGTGTGTATGTCACAGGACTGCTTTGTATTTTTAGGGAAAATTCTCTTTTTAAGCATCCTATAACCTGTGATGAAGCATTTTTCAGTGATGTTCTCTGAAATAACACCACCCTGGGTTTCCTGGTCATAAAGCCTGTTGTTGATTCCCTTCTAGACAGTGTATTTTAAAGCATATTTTCAAACATAATTCATACAGGACTATTATTTTCCAGCTTGAAAGTTGTTTTCTCAGTCCTCCCACTTTCTCTCCTGGAAACTAGAATCTTGTTTCCTCTTGGAATGCTTTTCATTACACCTTGTGCATGTTTTCTGGTGACTGAAGTGTTCTTGGCTGTCAAAGCTATGCAAGATGAGCAAGTGGCCTGCCATATTTCATTCTAGCTGGAGAATATGTACCAAGCTTTGCTGGACTATGGTGTTCCACGTTCCCTTGGGCTCAGGGCCTTTTGGCCAATGGCCTGACTTGTGCTGTGCAGGGAGTGCATCCATCCCATGGTGACAGGAACAGGGGCACACCGAAGTGAATTTAAATTGCTGTTTGGCGCTCGGTTCCTGAGGAGACAGCGGTGGCACCAAGTCTGGGACTCCAGCATGAATTGTGCTCATGCTGATGGAGCAGTGGAGTTGGCAAGATGAGGATCTGCCCCTGGGTCAGCACCTACTCCTGAGCATGTAATGTGCAAACAAAGGTGAAGAACTGATTCCAAAGGAGATTACATTTGAGAATGACTTGTTCGGACTGTTCTGCAATAAACTCGTGGCCACTCCCCCCTTATCTTCCAAGGAGTCATGATTTCAATGTTGCTTGTGTGTGGATGTGGGGTATGCAAAATTGTTTTGCAGAATTTTCCTGGCTGTTCTTTCTGACTGAACGACCTGCAGGGTTATCTGGATTTAAGCTAAACATCTCTATCTTGCAGTCTCAGGACAAACTGCTCTGGGCTTATAAAATTATATAAGCTGCAAGTGAAGCTGAGGAGAGAAGGAAAATTTGTCCCTTTGCAATGCTCTTAAGAGCTATAATATAGAGATATGAGAGGAAAATAGATGTGTCTAATTCAATAATTCTTTTACTTTCCAAATGAAACAAGAAGGATTTGACACTGGGAGAGTTAAAATGCCTGCCTTCCTCTTCTGCTGTGTTAGAGTAGCAATCTCAGTTTCTTCTGTCTTTTAGATCCATATGAAAAGGGCTCTTTGTTGCCTGGTCCTTTTTTTTTCCATTTCACTTGCTGAATAGCAAATCTGAGCTAATTTTATGAATTGCATTATCGGAGGATGGGAGGTGGGTGTGTTTTGATACAGGTGTAAATGTGCAGTGCCACATACCTACACACACTGTCAAATGAAGCCAAGCCCCCTTTCCCTGGGGCTGCTGAAGGGCAGTAGCTTTTAGTGATGCCTCGTGCTGTGCCAAGGGCCACACAAACATTGCTGGCCTCCCTCTGCTCTACACATCAGAAAAGGTGATTTTCATTTCTCCCTTAGCTGGTGCTTCCGTGTGGGAAGAGGCAGTGTTCTGCAGAGCATCTGCCTGCTGTTCTTGGCTTTAAAATGAGCAGTGTCTGTAGGGCTTGGGCAGGCGATGGGGCAGGCACTGGTCACGTACGCAGTGCCTGAGCAGCTTGCTGGAGCCACTTATGTCCCAGGTGGGGCAATCTCAGCACAAACATTCAGTCTTTTTAAGCTGAAAATATTTAAGTGAAGGGAAAAGAATGTGGGCATCTGCTTGCAATGTAGCATTGATGGTCCTCCCATCTACAAGAGTTAACATCATGGTTAGGTATTGAAACAGAGTAGTGATAGGGCTACAAGTCAGCCAGTCTGACAGAGGATGATCCTGAATAGGGACATAGGTGTGCTCAGCTGTGAGCACCCTTGTCTGCAGCTGCTTTCTGCAGCCAAGCCCAGGTGACCTCCCTACTCTATCCTCCTGAACTTGAGGCATCACCTGAATGTCAGCATGTGGGCTCTTAGTGCCTCAGTAGTGGTTACTGCACTTTGCCTGAGAGGGTGGCATGAGGATCTCCAGTCCTGGGAAAGGGAGGGATGTGTTCCCTCTGAGTGGGGTTGGTTGCTGATAAGAAGGTGGATGGCTGGATGTGCAAAAACGATGATCTAAAACAGTTAACAGTTGTAGAGGGAGAAAAACTTGCCTTATGCCTGCTGAGGAAATCATTGTTAGAATGGAATATTCGACTTTTTATTTCTTTTTTTTTCTTTTTTCTTTTTTTAATTTTTTTTCCCTGTGTCTTGTTCTGTGCTTCCCTGTACAAGAGAGAAATGAAACTACTGGATGGAGTCCAGCAAAGGGTCATTGAGATGGTCAAAGGTACTGGAGCATATCTGGGAGACCTGGGACTGTTCATCTTGGAGAAAAGAAGGCTCAGAGGGATCTCATCAGTGTGTACAAATGCCCGAAGGGAGGGTGCAGAGAGAATGCACTGGTGTCCACTGACAGGCAATGGGCACAAATGGAAACACAGATTTCCTCTGAACATCAGGAAACAATTTCTACTGTGAGGGTGACTGAGCATGGGCACATCCTTGGAGATATTCAAAACCCAACTGGCCATGACCCTGGGCAACCACCTCTAGGTGACCCTGCTTGAGTAGGACCAGATAACCTTTGAGGGTTCTTTCCCACCTCAGCCATTCTGTGATTTGAAGTTCACTTAATGCCTGTGTCTACTCTATTATTTAGAGAAGGAAAAAAATAAGCATCTTTGCTTAAATCTAAACTACTACCAAATTACTTACTAACAAATCAGCAACCATTACCTATGTCTGTCCTCACTGTTCCAAACAGGATTTGCGTAGCAGCGACCAAAGTTCTGTTTTGTAGCACACAGGAAATAGGGCTACAATGTGTGGTTTTACAGGCCATGTCCTTTCCAGGAGACCACATTGAGCACAGGGGATGTTTTCACATAGGACTTAGAAAACTTTTTTTTTTCCTATGTGTGGCAATAATATGCAATAGTAACTACAAACTTGATCCTTTTTTCAGGATGCATTGATGTGCTGAGTCCCTTCTGATGACCTTTTATGTAATATTGAGGAAGACAGAGGTTTTTCTCTTCAAAATTGCATCTTGTGAATGTTGGCAGGAAATCTTTGCTCCTCAGAAGGAAAAATGTAGTCCTAGTTTGCCAATAACTTGAAGTTCTGGGATTTGAGATTAACTTTGTGTGATCACACGTGACTTTCAATTGCATTTTCCCAGTCTGGGGATTTTCCCTTGTGACCAGTCTTTGGCCATCTCTGAAATTTTGTTTGCTGCAGGACACATTGTACTGCTCAGAAGAGAAAGAGATTGAGTTCAATCAAAACTGCTGCCAAGTAGGGACACTGAACTCAAACCAAAATTAAAACAAGAGAGCACAGTCCTGGCAAAGTGTGTGCAAAGAGGGGATACCAAGAAAGAATGTTATCAGCATACAAACAAAACCTAAAAAAAACCAACCCAAAACAAAAAGCACCTACAGTATAGAAATGAATATTCACTGTACAAAGCCAAACCATCCCCCTATCCCAGTACTGTAAGCCAGCCAGCAGCCATGGTCCAGATCCAGAAGCCACAAGGAACACAGAGTTGTTTCAGTCTATGAAGATTTGACTTCCATTTCTTGTTCTTTGGTTCACTTGCCAAATAATATTTATCTACCTCAAGTAGTTTTTTCAGAACTGCATTCAATACGTAAGCACTTTGACATTAGGAGGATGGGGAAGAGACATCACTGCTGAGATGCTACAGAAGAGATGTCAGGCCTTGTGAAGATGGTTTTGCCTTTCTCCAGTTATTTGTTCTTCAGACAATAAATACTCTGAATTTATTAAAGGGTTTATCACCTTTATACTTACATTCTGTAACAGGTCAGGGCTTCCTTCAGATGTGAAAGACCTATTGCTTAGACCCCGTTTTGTCCTGACCCAAGAAAATTCTGTGGGTGTGCCATGGCCAAGTAATTAAGACATTTTCACAAATAAACAAGTACACAAACTTCCTCACTACATCTTTGTCATTAGCTCTAGTTTCAGCTGTGGAAGAGGTTTAGCTTTCCTAAGGCTGAGCCTTGTTTCTGACTGTTGAGTTTGTCATGCTGACAAGTATCTTGTGGGCTTTGCTGTCTTTTTGATTAGAGGGATTTTATATGAAGTAAAGATCTTGCTGAATTTTGTTCAGGTCAGTGTTTTGTAGGTATGCTGCTCAACAATTTGACCATCTTTTCTACCAACTACACTGTAACACTTTCAAGTACTGTTCCATTATGTAAATGTCTCTGATGCAGCTGAATAAATTGTGGTGTCTTAACCCCACTGAACTAATTTCTACCAGCTTTTGGCTATTTCCTTTGCTTCTCTATGTGTGTAATGTTTGGTTTTTTGAGTCTTGACTGGACTCAACCCGCTGCCTGTTCCATGAATTGTCACAAAACTGACAGCTGTTGTATGGGTGTGTCTTTTGCCAGGACAAACTGTTGCCCTGGGTGCCTGGCAGTGGGTGAGCAGCCCAAAGGAAACCGTGTCTGGGCAGCAGGAGGCATTGCACAATTTTGTGCATTACTCCAAGGCTCCCTGTGGATTGTGGATTCTGAACTGGAAAGTAAAGGGAAGATGCTCAAGATTTTTAACCATCAAAGAAAACTGCACTTCCTGGGACCTCTCTCTCTGAAGTTTACAGGTTTCACCATTCTTTCCCTGTTTGGACAGTATTTTTATCTGTGAAATGGCAGGTACGGCAACAGTTTGAGTTGTTTCTCCTGGCAGCAGGGTAGAAACCTGTCCTGCTGAAGACTTTTGGCCAGGCTGACACTGTGTCACTTCGTGAAGTTGAGCATTCGCTTTCCTTTTGAGTGAGAACAAACTTCCTTCAGAGGAATACATAATTTTTCTTGAAGTTTATCTGATGGCTCCCTCTAGAGAGAGGAACATAAATACTGACCTACTTCACAAATTAAAGTTCTTGGATCTGATCACTGTTAGTCCCAGAAGTGTTTTTGTTGCATTTGCTCCCTATCAGGTTCAGTGCCTTTTCAAAGCCTTTTTTCTCTCATTGTCTAGGTCAGTGCTTTTTGGGTGAATGCAGGAATACAGAGTTTTTGAGTCATCTAAGTTGCTTTTCAAAATTATCTCCTGTAATCAGTCACTGGCTGTGCCCAAATGTGCCCAGAATTTCCTCTCCCAACAAAGCAAGAGATGGAAGCCTGAGACCAACAGGGAAATACTGTGAGCTGAGCTAGGGAGGATGCAAAGCTTTGTGCTGCCAGAGTGGAAACTGCCTGTTTAAAATGACAGTGGGTGGATGTTGACC
Organism: Polioptila caerulea; assembly: GCA_013397295.1. Lineage (NCBI taxonomy): Eukaryota > Metazoa > Chordata > Aves > Passeriformes > Certhiidae > Polioptila > Polioptila caerulea. Next base: position 310,843 of record VYXF01003961.1, on the reverse strand, counting down.
AGCACTAGTTTTAGATAAGTATGATCCACTGTCATGAGATTGTTGCTTTATTTTTGCAGGGAGGGTGAGAGTAACGTACAGAGGAACTTACAGATTAAACTGCTTCATAGCTGCCCTCCTCCACTGTTCCATCAGGCTGTTCCCTGAAAGTAACTCCATGTTCACTCTCCACTCACCAAGTTCAGCATTGCTTAATGAGAACTAGCACTGCTCCAAGTGCCATGGCTTTTAGAAAGGCTCTGTCATTACAAAAATACAAATTAGTGCTTGTAATGACAATTGGAATGGCTGGGGCTGTCCCCCACCAAATAAGTTTATTCTCATTGGGGCTTGCAGGACTGACTTAACAGGCTATAATGAAGGATATAGCAGAACTCCCTTTGAGCCCAGACAGTGTGTGTTCAACATTCCACCTGAGCCTTGTTTAACAGGAAGGGGTGGCCCTGCTCACACCTTGTTCCCATGGAGTGGAACACAGAAGCTGGAGTGTGTGTTACTGCAAATGCCAACAATTGGTATTTGCAGTTTACTCCAAAATTGTGAGGTATGGATGGGAGTGCCCCCATTCAAAGGCAAACAACAAACCATTTTTTACACCTTTAATCAACAGCAGGTTAATTTAGTTTATTGGGTTGGGTTTTTTAAACAATGAATAAAGATGACCCAGAAATGAAACTTAAGATAAAATGCAGTTTACAAAGTTGTTTGATATCTGTTGCATTAAGCTCCTAAAATTTTCATCCAAGACAAAAAGAGAAGTGGCAGTGGCCCCTGCATCAGTGCAGTCAGTCCCACTGCACTGGTGATGGGCTGTGCCTTTCCATCAGGATGCAGGGAAATGACCAACTCCACAGGTGCTCTGTGGTGCTACATTCCTGTGCAAGATCCCTGAGAGCAACCAACTTCCCGACTAGACAACTTCATGAAATGAAGAAAAATGTGAAGCCATCAGTGGGAGGTCAGAGTCATAAAAGCCTCAAAGCTGCCACAAGAAGTGTTGGGTTGTGCATGCACAGGAAAGGGTGCAAGAGCAGCTGCTGTGCTTGTCATTCCATTCCATTCCATTCCATTCCATTCCATTCCATTCCATTCCATTCCATTCCATTCCATTCCATTCCCATGAACCAGGTGTGCTCTCCAACTCCCTCCATGCACAGCTTAGCAAGGACCTGTGCCACCTTTATTTTCTGGTTATCTGTCACTGGATGCTATTTTTATTTTTCTCATAAAGTTTTAAAAGTGGAAGAGGAGACTGAGGGGAGACCTAATCACAGTCTACAACTTCCTTGTGAGGGTAAGAGGAGGGGCAGACATTGATCTCTTCTCTGTGGTGACAGTGACAGGGCCTGAGGGAATGGCCTGAAGCTGTGTCAGGGGAGGTTTAGGTTGGATATCAGGAAAAGTTCTTTCACCCAGAGGGTGGCTGGGCATTGGAACAGGCTCTCCAGGGAGGTGGTCACAGCACCAAGCCTGACAAGCATTTAGACAATTCTCTCAGGCACCTGGTGTGACTCTTGGGGATGGTTCTGTGCAGGGCCAGGAGCTGGACTCCATGATCTTTGTGCATCCCTTCCAATTCAACATACTCTGTGAGTCTGTAAATATATTCACTGTGCACATCATTCTGGGTTGCATTAACACAAGTCCTCTCACTGGCCTGCAGCCACATGCCATGTCTGCTCTCATGGAATCAGGCTGAAATAAAGCATCAGCAGGACTGTAACACCAAAGTGTGTGAAACTCTGGGCTTTGCTTCTAGTTGCTGTTCCTGTGGCTTAGTTATTTTTAAAACACAAGTGCTCTTAAACCATAGCATGTTGCTCTTTGACACTGTGAGTAAACTTTGATTAAAGCAGTTTTCTTAACTTTGGCTTCATTTTTAAGCTGTGACACAAAATGAAGAATATAGGTGCAGAATGTGCACTAGTGCAGAATGTGGACTAAAATGTGTTAAATATATGCATATATAGTGCACAGTTTTTACTTTTTTGAACTATTTAAATACCAGTCATTAAAGTTTTCTTCTGTACTGCAGAGCTGAGAAGCAAATTGATGTAAATACTAAATAATGCAAATGTTTTTATTAGCCTTGCAGCTATTGCGTTAAGAAATGTAATTACTAGATATGCTTCCAGCCATGCTCTTGTTTTGGGTAACTGTATTTAACAGTTGAAACCACAGAAAATGTTAATACCAGATTTGCAGGAAATAAACCTCTGTACAAGCCTTGCTGTTGTTTTCTTTCACTGTAGTGCAAGAAGGAGTTAAGTTTATAAATGAGGCAATAGTTTGAATGCTGACCCAGCCTCTTCAGGGGGAGCTGTGACAGCCTGACTTGTCTCAGCATTGATTATCATGGGAAAAATTTCTCAGGGCCTCTCTGACAGTAAAGTCTTTATTTCTAAGGAGATGGACAATAGTCTGAAAAACACAGGTTCTTCTTAAACTGATACTTAATAAGAGACCTTTGAATAATGAGGAAATATCATCAGCCAGGATGGAGAGGAGAAAAATAAATTATGCAAAGCAGACATTAGGAGCTCTTCTCTGTCCATCAGCAGTCTTTAGCTGCCAGTCACTGCAAAGAGCTCAGGAACAGCTGAGTTATATTTGTGTTTAGGTCCTTGGTCCTACCACACAGGTGTGAGCCTCATGTGAAACAGTGCAGCAACTTGGCTGGGTTATGGATGCAGCTGGTTAATAAACACACTCAGCTCAGGAGAAAAGGTGTTACCTTTGTTAATAATAGTCTTGGCTTTGCAGTAAATTTGAAATAATTAAGACAAAATGAGTTCCACCAGAATGTCTTAGTCTGAGCTGATTGTCTTCAGCACTATTAGAAAGGTGCAGCACTGTAGGTGGTGTTTCTTAGACTAGATCCAGTAAATCCCTGTGAAAAAGCTCGTTTTTCCCTCTACCAATTTACAGTGAGAAACTCAGTGAGTAATTCAAATGTCCACATATCAGGTAAGATGAATGCTGTTCTCTGTGTCTGGAAGCAAACAGATCCAGACAAAATACAAGCCTCTCATCAGGAGGTGGATTCTCCTCTAAAACCTGTGCCCCACCAGTGTTCTCTTCCCCTCTTAATCCATTCATAATGATAAAACAATTCCCTTTAATCTCTCACAGAAATGGCAAGCAGGTACAGCTTAGCATGTTGTTTCTTTTTGTGCCTACAGTCATGCAGCCATTTCTCTGCTGTATCCAGCCATGTCTGGGTGTGTTGTGTTGAAACCTCCTACTTCATGGTATTTTGACATAAATGGGATAATATTTAGCCCTGGCTCCATAACGTAATGTGGAAGGCATTTGGCAGTGTTCCTAAATTCTTGCAATGAGGAAGCAGATCACTTCTGCATACCAGCACTAATTTATAGAAACTGAAGGCCTTGAGGAATCCTTCCATTTAAACTAAGCAGGCTCTGCAAGAGAGTTTCTGCATTCCCAGTTACATGTTTGAGCCCGATCACCCTCATGCAGTGAAGGAAGCCACCAACCTGTCAAATGCAGCAGTTAAAGTTGTTGAAAACATTCCCACCTCTTTCCTGAAGTCCTTCATGAAGGCTACTGAAAGTAAAATCCTCTGCATTTCTCTGTGCTGAGTGTTTTAAATTATTCTAGGTAACTTTACAAAGTCTCAGGGTTTTTTTTAATGCCTCTCAATTTTTCTTCCAATCCAGAGAGCACAACCTTAGTGTGTCTTGAGGCAGCAGCTGCATATTCACAATGGGAGAGACTTGGCAGCAGAATAAATGACACAGGTGCCACTCTACCACCTGATTATGAGAACACCTGAACCTAATTAATTTTTAACAGGCCTATGGCATCCTACTCCCCCTTCAACAGCAGGTTACTGTGTAATTAGAAGATTTGTGGTGACGCTGTGTCAGCAGAGACACTAAATTCCTAGAGAAACGGATTTAAACTTCTGGGAGAACTCTTCCAGCAACTCCATTAGTTTCTCTTCATCCTCTGGTGGACTGTGGGTGTATGCTAGGGGTAAGTGTGTAGGGACTGGTTGCCTGTCTGGAAGAAAAGAAGAAGAAAAAAAACCAAACAAACAACCTTGTGGGTGCAATTCACTCTCTTATAGCAGAAAGGAGGATTTTCTGATAGACTCCACTGCCCAAACATACCTCAAGACCATATGGTCTTGAAGCCAGAAAACTTAACCTTCTAGGTACCTGTTAATCATGCTAGTTAAGCATATCTTCTAAAAATTAAATCAATTCAATTTGTATTTTGGCGCCAGAGTGATTTTTCTGTAGCACAATATGACCTGGACTGTGGAGCAAGCCCCCATCTGCAGCTGGGGACAGTTCAGGAAAAGGAAGGCTTCCTTGTGGGGTTATGTCTGTCACTAGTGCAACACCTGCAGGCAAACAGCAAGAGCTGGAGTTTGTTGCTGCAGGCAGAGGATGCTTTTGCACTTGAAAGAACATTTTTCCTTGCCTCCTGGATAACATTTCTAGTCCTGTACAAATCCCCAGCCAGGACTTTGTAGTTAGGATTATTTTTAATCTTGAAATGCTTACTTTCATCCTTAGAAACAATGGTGAAATTCTAAATGCAAAGGAACTTGGGCTTATTGCTCGATTGCCATAAGTGACACATATCCAACCAAGTTTGCTCAGTTTGAGCTTGGTTTTTCAAATCTCATGCCTGTCACTCACTCTGTAAGTACCACTGTTGCCACCATCCACTCTAAGGGATTCTCTCCTCCAAAAACATGGTATCTAGAGCCCAGGAGCCTCATGACAATGCTGTCAGATGTCTGTGGAACAACAGTCAGAGCACTGTTAAGCCTGTTTAGCAAGCCCAACTTCCACAGCAGCCAGCTGAGACAAAAAGAACAAGCTGCTGCAACCCTGTGAAGCAGATTTCCCAGAAAACCTATCAGGCTGCTGCTGGGCTTCCCAGGAGAGCAGAGATACTTGCTCTCTTAAGAGCAAATGTTTACCTGACTGTACACATAACTTCTGCTCATGGAAAACTGAGGAGAGAGAGACATGCAGAGGAACATTCCCATCTCCATCACTGATTGAGAACAGCTTCCCACCTAGCCACAGCGCTCCCAGCAGCCTGTGCTAAAGTTAGGGAACTAGGTATGAAAGCCAAGTTCAGCAACACAGTGAAGATGCTTCTAGTCTTTGGAAAGCAGGTCTCTGTTAAACATTTTTTATATATTTTAGCAGATTCGGAGAATTCTGGTAGTACTAGTCATGTTCTCACTTCCCTTTATTTTTTTCTCAGGAAAAAAAAAAAAAAAAAAGAGCTGGCTTTGGTTTGCTCTCAGAGAGAACAGTAAAAAGAGAATGCAGAAACTGGAGGGAAACTGGGACTGATTTGGAAAGTGGCTGCCTAGGACTAGAAGTATGGGGTTTGTGGCAAAGTGCTCCTACACCCCAAACCCTTCACTGAAAGGGCCTGAAGAGTGCCCATGTGGCTTCCATAAGGCCACAGGAGCAATAATATCTGACTTCACCACTAATTGATAATCACAAGACACAGACTCAGAACTTGCAGCTTTAAGAGCAGTCATGCCAGACCAAAGCTCTCAAAAGTCAGTAACTTTAGCTAAAGAGCCAGGCAATGTTCCACGTTTACCAAAACTAGGGGTAGACAAAGGCCAAAGGAAAGCACCTGGTGGAATTGAGAAAGAAACAGAAAGAACAACTGAGCAGAAGCATTTGGGGCCAGAAGAAAGTGATTGGAGTAAGAGAAAGGCAAAGCCTGGCTCTTACAAAGAAGGCTGAACAGCTGGGATGTGGGGTTTCCACATGCACCACATGCTGACACGAAAAATGTCAATTTAAGTATCTGTCAGCCAACCCTGTGTGACTGCAGGACTAAAGGGACAAAGCCAACCCAAATGCAGGAAAGTCTGAGCTTCCTGCATTCTCTGTACAGAAATTCAGTCAATCAGGATTTGAGTGCCACATCCAACAGAAGCACTGAGCTTCTGTAAGAAATTACCCTGAGCTTTCTCTTTCTGGACTGACCTGCATTGCCATTGAGGCATCCCTGCTTCCAGCTGCTCCTACAAAGATGCCTGTCATTTGCCTGGGAGAAAAGAAAGGCTCTGTCCTACTTTTCAATTCCCTAAGCTCACAGTGCCAAAAATGCCACTGTGTTCAAGTCTTTGCCCAGTGTTAGAGAAAGGGGGAATTGGCAGTTTTAGCTAGCAAGGAACAGTAGGAAGAAGAACCTGGCAAAGCGGAGCCAACTCTCAGTGCTCTGTGAGAAAGATGCTCATTTCCTAGCATCATAAAAGATGCTGTTTGACTGCTGTGATTCACCTTCCCTTGGCACAGTCCTACATGCAGCCATTTTCACTACAAAAATCCCCAACCCTCCCTAAAGAAATGCTTTGAAGTCTCTATCAGCTACTTTAGAGGACAAAAGCAGGAATATAACGATTTAACACGATGTTCACTCGAACATTTAGACCTGAAACAACTTTGAGGAATGCCTTATCCTTTGCACGAGCTGCCTGGTGCAGCCTTCATCCCCCTCCAGGCCAGAGAGGGATCCTGAGCTCGGGCAGGCTGGGGATCCCCAGTCTGTGCACTGTGGGACACTGCTCCTTACCTTGGAAGAACAAGCCGCTGGGCAGCTTTGTTGCTTCAGCTGACACTGCCAGCCACAGGACGGTGTCAGCTCCCTGGGCCTCTGTGCGCAGCGAGTTCTTCATCCTCTCGTAGAAATCGGGCATGGACGACCTCACAGCTGCAAGGGACAACCATGGAGTGGTGGCCTGCCATCCAAGGCTTTTTTGATACAAAAAACCAAACAACCAAACAAACCAGCTTCAAAGTGCCATTCTGTGTGTAGGAAGGAGAGGAGGCATCTCTGGAGCTTGTGGAAGAAAATGAGTATTTCCCCCTATCTGGGAGTAGGATTGCTTGTGGGAGAACAGCACTGAGCTGCCAGATGATCCACCACTTGTTTGTTTGGGTCAGGTTACAGGGACAAACCTGACAACAGGATCTGTAAGAGGTTCCTCTGCCAATTTCATTCTAAACTGTAAAGATGACAAACATGGGGGAAACAGAAATTCCAAAAAACAGTTTTCTAATGGGATTTTTAGCTCTTATTTTCTTATCAGTTTTAGGAAACCAGTAGCAGAACTGTATTTAAAAACTGCCTACTTCCTATCTAAACTCTGTCTTCATTTTATTTTGTCCAACAGATGATGATGACTCTGGGCCTATCCACTGTAGGTGTTTATTTTTGGGGGTCAGAGAGTCTTTGAACTTTAGGGTGGGATAACTTCATGGTTCATTAAGTTTGAAATCCACAAAAGAAGTGCAAAAATAAATGTATTTTAAAGAAAAAGAAATACCAGGATATTTAGTTGGAAAGGGCTATTTTCAAGCATAAAGTGGACAGGGTAAATGCTTCTGTTGTCAGAAACAAATTTTGGAAACTATAAAAGACCCTATAAAAGAGAGATGTAACTGCTATTCTGCATCCCAAGCTTGGGCACTGGGGGCTGGAAACATTAGGGAATGCAACATGCATAGTGCATGCCTGATGCAGGCCCACCTGCTCAGGCACAGTCACTGAAGAGCAGCTGCAGCTCAGACAAAAGGCTGAATGGCCAAACTGCTTCCCAAGAGCAGTAAATGTTTAGAGGAAGAGTAGAGGGCTTGTACAGTGGTGCATTCTCCTACATGCCCTCCCAAATTCCCAGTGTCTGCATACTGGTACTTACAGAGGCAGAGGCTCCTTCTGTGTGCTTAACAGTTCCACTACAAATATAACTTGAAAGTTACCCTAAAGAACTGTGTCTCTGCTGTGCATTTGTGCAGGGCTGGAAGTACTCACTGCCCATTATTATTCTCTAGATATACACAGCTAGCAGACACTGTGCAGAATAGAGCCACCAAGGGGATATAAAACTACTTCAAGCACCAGTTTGGAGAAAAGAAATTACTGCACCTGTTGGAAAAATGTACTAGGAAGTTTCATTTCTCTTTACTTTTAGACTAATCCTGAAAAGAAAAAAATATTGTCAGAGTGTGAAGTGGATGTTACCTGGAGTGTCTGCCCAGCCAGGGTGCATCACAGAGAAATGGATGTTTCTGTGAGCCTTTGCCCACTGTTCTGTCAGGACAACTTGCTGTCTCTAGGATAGAGCAGTAAGAGCCACACTAGCACCAAGTTCAACAGCCTGTCCAGCAAATTAGTTCCCAGGGAAATAAACTGCATCAAATGTGCCATAAAAACCAGAGCATTTATGTACAGCAGAAATATACCCTTGCTCATACTGACTGGATTTATTGGATAATTTCATCAGAGACTTCCACAGTCATTGCCATCCATACCCTGGCCACAAATTTACTTTTAAAGCAGCTGCACTGCTTTTACTGACCATGTCTACTTGCTGCAGACTGTGGGCAAGAACTAAGCAGGCAGACAGGGTTCATCAGCTAAAGACAGTGTTCCCCCTTGGGACTTCTCTCATATCAAATGAAAGTCTGGCCATGCTCTCCTCCGTGCTAGATGTATGCACTCCTAAGGGCATGCCATCACACTCCTGAAGATTATTGCCTGTGCATCTGCATATGGGCTGGATGCAATGGGAAAGCAACAGTGACCAACAGGCTTTTTGCAATGCAGATGGTATGAGCTGCTGAGCAAAGAAAGGCTGGGCTTTGTTTTCAACCCCATGGACTGTACCTTGTTCTGTGCATACACCATAGTTCCATCAAATGGCCCATTTCCCGACTGCAAGTCAGATATGTCTAATTTTTGAACTAGCATGCCCCCAGAAGAGACAGTTATCTGTAATGAAATGAATGAGAAAACAAATGAATGAAAAACAAATGAATGGAAAGCAAAACCAGGAACTCTCCCCACAGATGCACTGATGCATGCCATGTAGCCTTCAGGACATAACTGGAAGTCCCTATGGAGCAGGATTCCTCTGCATTCTCTTTGCATTATGCTTATGCTCATGAGTAGAGCATACCTGGAGATGAGGTGAAGATACAAAAGTTTTTTAAGAAGTGATTTTTCTTCAAAGTGATGTTGATTCATTTCAGGAATGTTGTGCTTCTTCCTTTTGAAAAGTAATGGGGAGAAAGAAAATAGCAGAATAGCACTATTTGCAGTTTGTTTGTTTAGCATTTACCAAAGCTAATTAGAAGCCATACAAAACTTGGGAAATTTAATTTTTAAAAATGCACCTGCTGTCTTATTTTACACTAAGATCTGTAAAGTTCTTTTAAGCCTATACTCCTGTTGTACATATTTTGCACTCTGCTGCAGGAGCTAACTTGCCCTAGGCAATCTAAGAGGGTAAGTTCCCAAATGAAGTGTTTTACTCTGATTTCCAATGAAGGGTTGAGAGCAGCAGGCAGGAGCTTTGCCTTAGAGGAGGAGGTTGTTAGCAAAATCCAAGAGGATATTAGAGATCTTTACAGCATTATAAGTAATCCTGAATTGCAAACACAGTCAGAGAACTGCTGTCACAAGCCAGAATGTAAAAATAGTAAAACACCCTTTTAAACAGCATCTTAGACTCACCACTCTGGCATCAGCTGCTTTTTCTAGGAGGGGCACCAGGGCAGTTGTCATGATGTACGTACCTAAAAGACAGACAGGCACCAACATTAACTTGGCCTTTTAAAAAAATCTTTCTCCTCTCTCCACCCTCCTTAACAACCCAAAACCCAAAATCTCTTTATCTCTGAAATCCGATCTGAATTTGACAATGACTTTGTTGCGGCTTCACCTGCAGTGTGCCAACTCAACTTGTAGTGGTTCACATTGCCATACACTTAGCAAAAGGCATCTATTTTACAGATTTTCATGTTTGTTTTACCTACAGAGCAAACAGCTCACTACATTCATCCATGAGAATCTGAAGGCAAAATGGTTGAGGTATGAAATTCCTTGGGTCAGGGAAGGTGATGCCAGTGAAGAATTGGGGAATGCATTTCCCCTGCAAGTCTGGCATATACACACAGATCTAAGCTGGATCATGAACAAGAGAAGGAAACTGCACTTCATACTTACAGGCACTGCATTCTTAGGGCACTGCGAATGCACTTAAGACTTATCCATTCTCCCCTTCTCACTTTGAAATCACTCAGAGTACACTGACACTTTCTGTATTGCGCACAAAACCCACTCCTTAAATCCCTAGCATGACCATTATGGAAGATAAAGAATCCTTGGGGAAAAAATATTAATGTTGCCTGCCCAAGGCTGAGCTAAGATTACTTGGGGAAACTTAACTGTGTCCTTCCCTGCTTTTAATCGTGTTTGTTTAGCAAGGATTTTTACCCACCACACAATTATATTCCATTACCATGACCAGCAGTTTGTTATTGCAAACACTGTTCAGCTGTCAGTGTATTTGATTCAGACACACAGACACACCTAGTGATGTATCATGCAACTGAGTACAACACAGAGATTTTATTTTTGGTTTTATCTTTTCAGAGATTTTTTTTTTCTGCTTAAAATGTGTTTTTTAAAAATTCCATTTCTTTCAAAATGAATCTAGCCCCATTTAGTTTAGTGTTTCTGCATCTACTTCTCCCTCATGTCTTAACAAATGGCTCTAGTTCAACAATTCTGTCAGTGGAAAAAGCACATTTTTCCTTGAGCTACAGAGGCCATGTTTTTCACTAGGCATGAAGACTTCAGCATGTCTTTATAACCTCTCTTCCACTCAGGCAATGAGCTCACCCAGCTAAAATACAGCATGTTTATAAATACGGTACCAAAATCACACATGTTACATGCCTGGTGAACAAACTGTTCAGTTCCCCTGCCAGCCACAGCAGCCTTCACTCTCTCTATATAACCAGAGCTATGCCCATGCACACACAATATATTTAAAGCCCTGGCAAATCAGACAAAGCAAATGCACCGCAGATGAGCAAAGGCAGTTGCCAGAGAACAACGCGAGCCGGGCCGTGTCCCCTGGTAGTGGCGGGGAGACTGAGCGATGACATCATGGCTACAAGAGCTCCCGCCGACTGCCAGGGGAGGCTGCCGCGACGTGGGGGGAGAAAAATCCAACAAAAATCACTTCAGTGCAAGCTCAGAGCCTGGTTTTAACGTTGTTTGGCTGTGGGTTCTTCAAAAAAGTAACATCATGTCTTGGTTAAATAAGCTGCATCTCCTAAAGGCAGAGCTGCAATGCACCAACTCTGACGATGCTCCATTTTACTGTCCTGCAGATTAATTTACACTTTTAAGGGGCTTCATCTTGATTTGTTAATTCTAAAGAGCTGCAAAGATGAATGCACTAATGTTGCCTCATTAACAACCGAGTTTTGTTTTGTTTTCCAGCCGAATAAGAGAAATGTTCAATGCCAAAAATGCTGCTTAAAGCAACTACAGCTTGTCAGAAGTTTATGTGCTTATTTAGAACCACAGACTAACTGCAAAGCCCACATCTCCTCTTCCTCAAGTTTATTAAGAATGCAGTAAATCCCACAAAGCCAGAGCATTCCATCTTTTTGCCCCATGAAACCACTTGCTCATTCGCTTTGAGACAGAGCACAAACAGAGCAGTTTTGATCACAGCTTCCTATGATAAGTAACAGTATCTGAAAACACACAGACACACAATGCATCAGGCATTAAGGCTGCAGCATTTAATTTCTCCCACTGCTAAATATTTCGCCAACTACTGTCCCCATTTTAAGCATCTGAACACAAACTCCTCATTCCTTTGACAAAAATACTTGGATATTACACATTCTTATTTGCCTGGGCTGCCCTGTCAGGGGAAACAGCCTGAAAAAGAAATTTAGAACGGTAATAGTAGAACAGATATGCTTTATTGACAAGGTTTATTGCTGGTTAGAACACATCACCACCAGCTGAAACCTGCCTGTTTTTACCAGTTTTTACCCAAGCTGGCCCCTAGTTTGACAGTGACACGCAGACAGCTCACAGCCTGCTCAGCACGGCCGCTGCAGGGCCTGGAGCTGCCGTGCACCTCAGGCAGGTACTTGTCCAGCACAGCTGCACCACAGCAGGCACCAACACAGAAATTCATTTCTGACTAAAAGGGGAAGCGCCAAGGGAAGGCATTGCCTGCCACTGCCCTGACAAAAAAAAAAAAAAGAAGGAAAATTTTCTCGTTAAAAAAAGCTTTGCGAGGAAAACCAAGACTGATTCCGTAGAAGAAACCACATTTATCTCTGCCCCTATGTAAGGAAATCAAGGCAACATCCAAACTGTATGTCCTTTTGCCAACACTTGATTATTAACACCATCAGCCTTTCCAAAACAAGCACTTGAGTGCTCTAACACATGTACTTGATGCAAAAAAATTTTTGTCTGTTAAAGGAGAAACTTCCTCCCACAGAGCTTAGTTTAAAAAGGTAAAGCATATCAAATGTGGTTAATGCTTAATTACCACTGTGTTCAAAATGTACAGCTTGAGGTTTGGTTTTATTTTTTAAAATGGTTTAACACAAAAGTACATGAGAGGAAAGGCAGTGTTCAACAGTGCTGTGCCTTGCACTGAAAGCAGTAATTATTTGGTATCTGCTGAACATACACCTGGTACCACCTGCATTTAGGACTGTGTGGCAGGGGCCAGATTTGTGCATGTCCTGTCACTGGAAGGTGCATTGTCCACATGGCCTGAAAGCTTGTCTCTCACTGGTGTAACGGGGGGAAAAAAATCAGTGAAATAAATGGTATACAACATTTCCCTTTGATGAGAAGGATTTGCTGTGACACGAAGGAGTCCAGCAAGATGAATTTGGGAGCTTGCTCAGAAGCAGCAGGAATGCAGAAAAAGGTGAGCCCAGTCTATCACACCCATATAAAGGATTTTTATCTTGCCCTCACTGAACTCTGCCAAAGTGAAGAGTTGACTTGCAAAACCTACTGGACAAGCTACAGCCTGCTCTGTGTAATGAGGTTTGACACAGTACTGGCTGGCCATGTTTTCTCTAGTTAAAAAGGCTCCTGGGATAGATTTATTTATTTATTTAGTACAATTTATTTTAAAGATAAACAGTCTCCTAACATTAGCTTTCTTTGGAAAAATGTCTGTAGGTTTTATGCCTTGAAGCTGATCTCCCATAATAGGAAATAACATATAATATAGAATAATTAAAACTTTTCTATAGAGCTACACCATTACACACCATAAACCAACTTTATCCTATGGCAAAGTAGACAGGCTGGGTTGCCAGTCTATGCATTAAACATGGTCTTTCCAGGAAAAGTAATGAGCACGGCATTTAACGAGAACATACTTTGTTAGTGCACATTAATATTTAAATTTCATGTTTCCTTGAAAAATATAAAAACAAAACCTACCAAAAATATTGAATTACCATGCATTCCCTTGTGGTCTGTCTGGTAACTGCTCCACCTACTCTGAGATCTTCTCAATTTAGTCGAGAAGTCTGATATTGTGCTCTAACTAACAACTCACATTTTTGACTCCATACAGTGAACTCCTCTGCCAGCCTGGATAAGCACTAATTCAGTGGTTTCACAATCACAGAGTGAAATATTAATGAGGTATGTGTAGAAAATGAGGTACTGTTATGGAGATAAACAGATTCATATAGTGAGTTGTTTTTTAAAAAAAGCCCAAAAACTACAAAAATCAGCCTGACTGCCTCACAAACTCCTAAATAAAGTTATGCTACCGATCCCATTACATGATGCAGAAGCTGAGGGGACCCTATAGAAGACACTATTATTAGGTTCTGTGGAAAGGTGGCTCTGCATGTTCTTGCAGCAGTTATTCCACTGTGGGTTTTTTTCATGACATGAACAAAATGAAAGCTATCCTAGTGCACAGGACAGCAGTCTCCAGTGTATTAGACACTGGTCTCTCACAGAAAACTGCAAGTCTTGCTGTACTAAAACATGAAAGTAATCAAAACACAGAATAGCCCCAACAGAAAATACAAACAAACACTGTGCACACAGATTTCCAAACTGCTGGCGGTGTAGATCAGTCTGCCAGAACCTGGAATACTCCTTAGCATTCCCATATTTCAGATTAAAAGTTACCAGGATATCGCATGAAATAGAAGTACACAAACACATACTCTGATTTGCTTTAAGATTTAATGCAACCCTAAAATCTGCACGTTATAAATCAATTTTGAAGAAAATTATGGTTTCAGTAGAAGAAACATTGTAAACCCACTACCTGCTTATAACATCAAATTAATTGATGATACAATCACTGCAGACCCAAATGTCTTGGTGGATTCCAGAATGTTTTTTGCTTGATCTGGCAATTAGTGGCACACTGCTGGTGAGGTTTTTGCCCTGCTAACACTCGGCTAAGGGCAGGCAGCCAGCACCATACTCAGTGAAGTTTTTCATCTGCCTGAACTCTGCAGCATTATTAAGAACAGTGTTATAGCTACAGTGAAAAAACTGGGAAAAAAAAAAAAAAAAAAAACCTAAACAAACAAACAAAAAACACCCAACACCACCAGGAAACTTTTATTGTACAGATTGTACAGATTTCAATGGCTCATTCATCTGGTAGAAATCAGTTGAACTGGCTTCCTTTTCTTGAGTCCAAGTAAAAACAAACCACAGAAACAAACGAACAAAACCACCCACCAAACAAAGTGACGTTCTTCGTTGGCCTGATCATCTTTTCAAGCCCACAGTTTATGCAGTTCCCAGTAAGAGACATCTCTGAGTCTCTTTTCCTGAGTAAGAGATCAGGAATGAAGATTTTAGTGGGCTGTCTCTGAGGGCCAATTCTACTGCACTAGCAATGACTGAGAGTGTACGGGAAGAGTTCATGAACATGAAACACAAAATAAAGGTTTACATTTCCCTCCAACGACAAAGCTCATCTCAGTAAGGGTTCCTCTGTCTCCCGGGAACCAGGCTTCAGTACAGTTACTGCTTGTGCAATTATATCCAACCTTATCCTCTCACATACCACCTCTGATCCATAAGTCTCAAAGCTCTTTAGAAAGAAAACTGGAATCACAGTCTCCTTTTCACAAATGAGGTTCTCTTGCCAAAGATCAGGCATTGAACTGAGGGCAGACTGACAGCTGGTATTCAAGTTGTTTGACTCCCAAGTAATTCAGAACACCAGGCTGCAGTGGGTTCTGTGAAACAGTTAGGTAGAGTTAATGTGTAGGGAAGAGACTGAC
This sequence comes from Polioptila caerulea, assembly GCA_013397295.1. Lineage (NCBI taxonomy): Eukaryota > Metazoa > Chordata > Aves > Passeriformes > Certhiidae > Polioptila > Polioptila caerulea. The sequence continues at coordinate 295,706 of VYXF01003961.1, read as the reverse complement.
AAACATCCACCCAGGTTAGGCAGTTTGCCATAGATGGGCTATAGTGTCACTATGACAGATAAACACCCTATTTCCTCTGGCTCTAACCATTCTTGCACAGAGTGGAAGTACATGTCTATATATTATTAAAACATGGGAGCACTTTAGATTGAGGAAAAGATGCATACTGGGAGCATCATTTATCTCTCAGTGTGTTTTAACATCGCCTTGGCTGGTAAGTAGCAATAAAAAAGTAACATATATGCCATTTTTCTGTGTCAAGCAGGAAGATATGTTGAGTAAGAGCAACATGAGGCAGGTGATAAAATAGAGGAAAAAGGATTGTTTCAGCTAAACATCTAGTGCTTCAATAAGAACATGCTGCTTTTGCCTCCACTTACTTATCAATGCTGAAGTTTTTTCCCAAAATGACTGAGTATCACCAGCTTTAATAGTCTTTGCTGGGAGTTACACTAAAAAAAGTAAAATAAAATTAAATTTTAAAAAGAGGTTTTGACTCAGAAGAAGAAGAAACAATTGCTTGTGGCTGCCAGCTCCTGGGAACAACACTGAGTACACTGTCAGCCCGCAAGAAGAAANTGCCAGCTCCTGGGAACAACACTGTCAGCCCTCAAGAAGAAGTACAGACAAAAACTAGAGGACAGAGAAAAAAATTTGCCCATCAGGATTGGCGGGTCTGCAGGAAATCTGCCCACGTTACCCCAAGCGAGTCACTCAGTTTGGTTTATTTCAAAGTGTGTTTCAATCATCAAAGGGCTCTTTCAGACTCGTGCCTGGCCAGTGCTCCCTACAGTCTGAGTGTTCCATTCTGCTCTCTACATTCACTGAGCTCCAGCAATCAGACAACCATTCTTGAGCCTCTAGCAGGGCTAAAAGACAAGGTGTTTCATTTGACAGCAACAACAGAACCACAACGGGCCCTGCAGCCTTTGTGCCTCAGACCCATTGTAAGGGTGCTACAGGCACCAGCACGGATGCAGCTGCCACCACCTGCTCAAAGCACTTCAGCTTGAACTGGAATATTAAACAAACCATACAAAGCCTTAACTACCAACCTGCATTTTTACATTTTCCTCAACTTTATCCATCTACATATTCTGACAGCACCACAGAGGACTATGCACCTCTTGTTTCAGTTGCCATCCTCAATTAGCCAGTCAGCTGTATTTTACATGAAGGGAATTTTACTTTCTATTCTAACTGCTGTTATTTTTGTACGTATTCACACAAGAGGACTTATGCAGTCATTTTTGTCCCATGTGTGTCCAAGAAAAGATCAGGATATAAAGTATCTTTCACAAGTCAGATCATCAATAAGAATTGAACACTGACATCCATTATGCTCAAAAATCGACTAACAGATCAGTCAAGAGAAAAACATTCCTAGGCTAGATTTAAAAGCTCCACAGCATTTCAGACACCTAAATGAGCAACTTTACAGCTTATAAAAATGTTAATCAGATATCAGATACAGAATTAAAAAACTGTGTCATGCATTTAAAGCATGTTATATTCGTCTTGCTTTTTTAGATAGTTACAACCTACACACCCCTTTACTAGACCAGAGATGCAGGGTAGTGAAAAAAAAAGTGAAAGAAACATGGAAGGAACACCCAACATGTAAAGATCTGCAAAAGATATCGATATTGTTCTATCTTGCTAGTCAAGTGAGAGACAACTGCATATTTTCTCAACAAGGGCCTTGAGCCCATGTCACCTTTCAGGCTTTAGCATTACTGGGGCAGAGAAGGGAATTTAGTTTGTTCTTTCAGACCACATTTGAGTTTACAGCCAATCTACATACCAGCCATGTCTAATTTAGGTTTTTCTCTGGAAACCTATAACCACAGATAGTTACTGAAACAGAAATAACTTTTCCCAAGCAAAACACACCCAAAGGCACCTAGTACCTAAGGAAATAACACAGCATCTACTCTGACAGGTCTTTCTCCACACAGCTTTCTCCTCCTGTGACTCCAGGTGTTATTACCCTAACCCTGACTTTGAAGAAAAAAACCTGTGGTTTGTAGCCTTGGTCCTTCATGTGTGTCTGGCCTGCAAGCACAGAAGCTTCCTGTTGCACTGCTGGCTTCTTCCAGCTCATCCAAGCCCCACTCTGTTCTAAAAGATTCAAAATTCAATCCTTATTTTTGTCTAGAGAGAAGCAGTCTAGGCAAACAACCCAGTCCTTGTCTGAAGAAGTTGGGCAACAGAGGATGATTTACCTCCTTAAACTTCTTATACAATCATGCAGCAAGTGATGAATAAATGAGATCTATAAGTACCATACACAAATGAATAAAAGAGATCTATAAGTAACATCCACAAAAGATAATACAGGCATTTTCCTTGTTTGCTACAACCATAATTCAGCTTCCTCTGTGCAGCTGTATACCTCTAGTAAGGCTGATTTACAGCTGGAAAAGCAGAATTTGCTGCTTCTACTTGTGTGATAAAATACAATTCCAGTGATGCACTAGTACGGTTCCTCAGCACTTAATATCCTCAATGTCTAAGACTAAACCAAAACATGCTTTTGCATTCAGACTGGTGTGTTTGTTTCACTCTGCTTCCCTCTGGATGAACTGTACCTTTGCACATTGCTGGGTTTTTGTCTGAAAGACCACAAGAGGATAAAAACTAATTTAAGGTGAATAGTTCTTGTACTTGTGCAGCCAAGGGAAATTTGATGGCAAAATAAAACTCTTTTTGAATATTTTGACCATGAGAATCAGAAGAGTGTTAGCAGAAGATTAGTCTGAAGCAAATGACTCTGTGCCTTTATACTTGACTTAATTGTCAGTTTAATGCATTCAGACTTGCAGGAAAAATGAGCTGTATGCACAATAACAGTGAAGCACAAGACATTTATACTAAAATGTTAGTTTTCAAACATAAATAGGACTTAAGGAACCAACACAGGAAAAAGGCTAAGAATAAAAACCAACGATGGTTTCCAGGTTATACTAGTTCTATAAATGCCTTATTTTTCTAGACTAGGTTTCCCCTTCCTCATTCCAGATACTGATGAACAGGAGGAAAACACAGAAACAAAGCACCACAGTTCTTCCTTAACGTGTCACTTTTGAATATAACAAAGACAGTCTCTTGAAAAATCCACCTACCCTGCACGGAGGCAGAGGGGGAAGAGTGTCAGGACTGTTGGGCTGATGCAAGCACCATGCATCTCTCTGCCAGAGGTGCAGCTTTCAGCCTTACAGATATCACCAGTGTCAGACAGCTCTTCTCTCTGCTGGCTGGATGTTTGCTCACCTCTTTTCCACAGCTTCCGTGGGGAAACCTTCCACTTGGTTCACCATTTTCCCTGCCCTCCCACATCTCCACTTTCCCTCATGACTTGCTTCCCATCATTGGTCCCTCTTACACCACTGCCACACAGTTCACACACAATGCCCCTTTCCCGTGGAGGGCCCAAGATTTGCCCATTACTGCTCAATCCCTTGACCAGAGATTGCCTCTCCTTGAGAGCATCTGGGCACCACTCACAGCACAGGCTTCCTGCACAGCGCCTCTGGCACACGGAACAGGGCTGTGTAAGCCCACTCAAACATTTGAATGTCTCTTTAAACATCTGAAACAAGCTCCAAGCTCCATCCAAACCCCAGAAACACAATTATTACAAAGAGCATCATTAGCAGCAATGCTCAGAGCAAAGCTCCCTAGCACATATCAGTATCAACCTGCAATTTTCCACTTCTGCTATGATAAATAAAGATGCTGATATCTGAACAACTGAAAAATGGAGAAATGAAAAATGACACTCCAAACAAGCTGTAATATTTCTTCTTTTCCTTCCTGGCTCCTTCCCTGGCATGGCAATGCTATGATCCCTCTTCGAGCAGGAATACATACCTCACAAACCTAGCTACAAAAACACACTTCTGTAAGCAAAGTAAGTATGTTCCAGAGCAAAACCTTCAATACTCACCCAAAGTGTTTGTTGCAAAGTTTTTTTCAAGTCCATCTTCAGTTAACTCTCTGTTATTCACCATACATCCCGCATTGTTGATCTGTAAAACAATTCCTTTAAACAAAAACAATCTACAGAAATATCTACAAGGAAATCCACACATATGAGCAGTCCATGTTACTTTGCTGTTTTCTAACACTGCAAAACAAAGCTACACACTGTAGCTTTTATTTGTTCAACAAAACATGACTGCAAGCTGTGTGCAGCTAGCATAGTCTCTGACACATTTCTTTCTCTGCCTCATCTTCCAGAAGGAGCTCAGACTTTTCTTTCCCAGCTCAAAAAATTATCTGCCCCTACACACCTTCCTGCCTGTTCACTGACACTCCTCAGAAGTTATTTCTCTATTTTTATAAGATTTTTCTCCCCAATTTGCCCTAAACCAGGACAGTTCCTTATCTATTAGGCACCACAGAAGCTCCAGGTGCCTCAGCTGTAGTACAGCCCCTGAGCAAATTTTCACTGCTAAGTAAAGGGGGAACTGCACTGAGTCCCTTGACAACCATGATGATTAACTGTTTCCTCTCTCCCTGGCTCTCTTTTAGTCTTTGGACTTTTTGCAAAAGTTAATCTTTCAGAAGGTCTAGCTTTAAGAGGGACAACGCAATTAGCTAAGAAAGTCAATGAGAAAATGTTTGGTGTCTCCAAAGATACAGCTACAAAATTACTGCTTTTCTCTTTTTTTGTAGCACATCTGTGTTAACTGAGAAGGGACAAGAGCAAGCAGACCATGGAGACTCCTGAAAAAAAATCATTTAGAGAAAATTAAGGAAAGAATTGTGGGCCAAGCTGTCAAGTCTACATGACCTACCAGACAAATTCACAGGCTACTCACTCCCAAGACAGACACACATGATTGAAGCACACGAACTTACCAACACATTTAATTTATGTTCATTTTGGAATTTTTCAGCAAACTTCCATATTTCCTTGGGATTAGATAAATCCACAATATGCAAGAAGATATTCTAAAGAAGAATAAAAGAAACTAAGTCACCATCAACAGGGAAATTGAAGAAAAACCCTGTTTAGGCCTAAGTGAAAAGGTATTTAAGTAGTTTGAAAAAAATATTCTCTCCAGAACACAACTGATACAGGTTAACATTCACAACTGCAAAATTTAACTCTAGTCCTTAAAACATGTTTAGTCATTGATTCAGCTGCTTCTGAGACATTTTTAATGCCTAAGTTATTAAGAGAGTCCTACTTAGATAAATATATGTGACAGACATCAGGCATAGCAGTGAACTAGAAAAATATTGCAAAGCTTGCAAAATTTCAGTTTAAACAATTTAGCAGCTTTCTCTTTGGCTGAACTTTCCAAGGAAATGTTCAAGGTCACGGCACTAGAGAATAATCTAGGTTGGAAGAAACCTCTGAAGGCTGCTTGGCAAACACGGAGATTCACCAGTCTGTCTGAGTCCCCTGCTCTGAGCCTCCAGCATTTGATCCCCCTCATGGTGAAAACATTTTTCCTACTGTCTACTCAGAATTTTGTCCCTGCTCCAATCTGTGTCAGCTGCCTCTTGTCTTCCCACTGCAGACCTCCAAGAGAATCGTGGTAGTGCCTTCCCTACACACTCCCATCAAACGGCTGTAGAATACAGCAAGATCCATCTCAGCCTTCTCAACACTGAGCAAAATCAGCCTTCTCAGAGTCACTTCATACAGCACATGTCCCATCTCCCTAGTCACCCTCTGCTGGACTCACTCCAGGACATTGATGACTTGCTCATCCTGGGGAGTCCAAAGCCAGGCACAGGACTCCTGCTGTGGTTTCATACAGGCTTAACAAAGAGGAAGGTGCACTTCCCTCAGCCCACAGGCTAGACTCAGGTTCATACAGCCTGGGGTATGGTTGGCCTCCCTTGCCCCAGGACACTGCTCACAGAGGGACAACTTGTCATTCCCAGGTCCCTTTGTGTCATCTGCTTTCCAGCCAGCTAAGCACTGACTGCACTTCATTCTGTCACCTGCACTCTCAAAAAGATGTCATCAGGTTCTGCCCCTGTATTGACTCATGGGGGATGCCACTAAAAATCATTAACAGATCAGCTCTGTATTGTTGATAGTTACTTTCAAAGACACATGTTCTGGACAGTTTTTCACCCACCTTTTTATCCACCAGTTCAAACCACAGCTCTCCAAATTGGTTACAAGGATATCCTGACAAACCATCTAAAAGGCCTTGTCAAAGTTAAGGAGAGCACTGCTCCCCTTTTGTCCACAGGCAGAGCCATCTCACCAAAGGGATCAGGGAGAGAATCAGAAGGGTAACACATAGAGAACTCATGGGTTGTGATCAAGACAGATTAATAGGGAAAGCAAAAGCCACACACAAAAGCAAAAATCCCCAAGCCTATGAGCATACCACCCTGAGAACACCCAATCTTGTCTGATGTCAGAAACTAATCAGAGTTGGGCCTGGTTAGTATTTGGAAGGGAAACTGCCTGGGAACACCAGGTGATTTAGGCTTTTTACAAGGAATTAATGACTGCCTCCCATGCAGGCAGGTGTTCAGCCATCTCCAGGAGAGCAAGGCTCCATCACACATAACAGCTACTTGGGAAGCCACCACCCCAAACACCTCCCCATTCCTTCTTCTTTCCCCCAGCTTCATATACTGAGCATGATGTCATATGGTCTGAAATACCCCTTTGGTCAGTTCGGCAGCCTGTCCTGGCTGTGTCTCCTCACAACCTCCCATCCAACCCCAACTTCTCCAGGGTCTCAAAAGTACAAAAAGTAGAAAAGGCCTTGGCTCTATGTGAGCCCTGTTCAGCAATTGCAAAACCATCTCTGTATTATCACCCCTGTATTCAGCACAAACCAAAAACACAGCCCCATACCAGCCACTGTGATGAAAATCAACCCTACTCCAGCCAAAACCAGTACAATGAGCAAGGGTATACATCTGCTCCAGCACTCTAGTCATGCCAACTATTTCTGTCTAATTCCAGTGAGATCACAGCTCTGCAATCATGAATGGCTTTCTGTGTTTCCTATGCTATGTGTACTCATGAACAGGCATCTGAAATGGGCTCCCAGACATGTTGCTTTCTCATGAAAACTGTGAGAGCTTCCTCCATTTTGCTGTCCCCTAGACACACACTCACTATTACCCTCTTCTACTCTTCTGGGTTTGGTCACTACAAACCAATGAAACCACTTTAAATCCTCGTCACCAGGTTTAGCAAACCTGTTGCCAAAGACACTCTTCCTCCAATTTGTCATTGCTGCTCAGCAAAGCTCATTTAACAGAGAAAGTCCAAAAGGCCATAAAGGCTAAGGCCAAAGTGACACCAGCTGAACATTCAGGTGTTGATGCAGGGCATATATGCTCCTACCCAGGCCCTTCCCTTTCACTGTATGGATTTAGGAGACCACTGCTAGGACTTCCATGCCCTTGACTCTTTGTAAACCCTCTTGATGAACTCCAGGTCACCCCTCAATGTCAAGGGTGCCCATGTGGTTGAGCAACAAGAGGTATTAGGCCAAGGTCCAGATCAGCCTCAGCAGACTGCAATACCTTACCTCTGAGTCCCCAGCAAGTGACAAACCTCTCAAGTTATCAAGCCAAGACTGCAGATGGGTGTATCCATCCCCCACAGGAAGGAGCCCTCAGCCATCATCACCCACGACTTCCTCCCACTGTCAACAACTGTTCAGGATCATCTGTCTCCAACACCTCCCCTGACAGAGCTTGCTCTCCCTCATCTGTTACCATGGCACTATACCTATCCTATAAATGCACATCTGCAGGCAGAGAAGGAGCTGCCTTCTGTTGCCAGCATTCACAAGCTTCCATTCCTCCCCATCTTAGAAGTCTCTATCCACCACTCATTCAAATGCCTCCTTCCATGCAATATGCTCTTCTACTCTCTGCAGAGACTCTGTCAATCTCCTGTTTCTATTCCCATGGTTCTGCAGCCTGCTCATCTCCTGCTGTCACATCACCTGGCAGCTCGGCACCCTGAGGACAGCAGAACCCAACAGATGAAGCTGCCATTATGCACTGCCCCAGGCTCAGGGAAAAGTCCCAGTCACTCCCTGCAACCTGACATCTGCCACGTTATCCCTCTGGAGCTCTGTCCAGAGTAGTGTCCCATGGGCCAGGCACAGTTGCTCCAGCTAGGGTGGTAAAGCATGCTTTCAGGAGCATCACTGCACCCACTCCAGCTGTCTCAGAGTGCATGCATCCCCTTGCATGCTAACTGCTGCACTAACTGCTAAACCCTTGTCAGTCACTCGTGTCACAACACCCTTACAATGTTTTGCAATACTATGGCCAGCAATGTGGATGCATTAAAATGAGGGAAAAAAAAAAAAAAGCTTGACATAGAGCCAAGTTATCGTTTTCTAAACTGCTAAAGTTAGAAATAATTCCTCCCTTCAAAACATCAAAAACCTTTTGCTGTTTGCTACAGACAATTATTTTGCTTTTTGCAGATTTGTGTTCTACACAGTACAAGCACAGTGGCATTTACCAGCATACAAAGGCATGTCAACTCCTACTCTTCTCCTAGATAGCACTTGGTCTCAGACACACCACAGATAGTCTTATGACGTATGCCAGGAAAAGGCAGCTTTAAAATAATTATGCAGAGGATGTGTTCCCTTGCAAAACAACAAATAATCATTAAAGGGCCTGCCTCCTCTCTTTTCAAATTGTTTCTTTAAATACTCATTATACAAGCAAATGAGAAAAGTGAAGAAGCTGAAGAAATTATATGGCATTATTCCCGGCCTGTAATTCTGCTTCCTTGAAGATAAAAAGCATGTGACTTTCTCTCTAGCCAATTGATTTCAGCTCCTTAGTTGAGTTTGGGTCAGAATTTTCTCATTGTAATAATGTGCTCAAGGATGACTCTGCTTGATCAAGGAGATTGAACCAGATGACACACTGTGGTCCCTTCCAATCATATGCATTTTGTGAATAATTTCTGACCAAAAACTTGACACTGCTCTACTGGTTCAAGCTGGATACTTCTTTAAAACTTCCTACTTTTATAACTAATACCATTATCTACCAGTACAGAAGAGGTAAAGTTTTTTGGGCAGATGTTCAGTATTACAAGGGATTTCAGATTGAAAAAGATCTAAATCAACACTTATCTGCTGAAGACTGTCACACTGACTCAGGAAAAGGATATTCAGGCCCATTGCCTATAAAAGCCTTCAATGGTAGCAAAGCCATTTTCAAAGCAAACCTAATCTCTGTGACTTGATCTATTTTAACAGATTAGGAGAACTTTCCAGTTCCCAGATCCAGGTGCAGGTGACTGCCAAATAATTCCATTTCAGCACTGCACTCCAGCATGTACTGTGGAAGATGGAAAAAAAATCTTTGGTGTATACTGTAACAGGATCTCCATCCAAATTATCAGAAAGAGCAAGTTCAGCCTGGATACAGCTTGTCAAGCTGCAGATAAAGCATTTTATTATCTCTCTGGATTGCTTCTGAATGAGCACTTATAAAGAAGGATGTTCTTGTGGACTCCTTATTAAAATGCTCTTCCCAGTGCAGTCACATGTCCCACAGGGCCTCTTGTACAGCTCATCTAGCACTTCCCTGAGAGTTGCTCTCTGCACAAGTGCCCTGTCCCCAGGGTCACAAACAAGTTCTGCAGTGCCCTCGCACCTTCTCTGACTTTTCTGAGTCTTATGACTCAGAAATTACAACTCCACAGCCTACCAAAAAGTGGGAATGCAGTAATTATGCTGCCTTTAGAGGAAGAATATTATTTGCCCCAATTTTTTTTTACCAGGTGACAGCAAACGGAACATGAAGTGACCTTCAGAGGTCAACCTCACCTCTCTTCCCAGGTGGCCTGACTGCAGTTAGAGAAGGAGGTAACACAGATAATCACCAGCCTTACTATAGTCATGGGATTACACAGCTATAGACAGCTGGAAAGCATTTGTTTCTACATAAGGACTGATCTAATTCACCTCCATTAAAGAACTGAAGAGTAATGTTTGTTGTGTCACACTAGGGAGCTGAAATCAAAGAGCAGAAATTTAGTCAATATGACATCTCTAACCATAAAAAAGTCTTCAGAAATTTTGATCCGTATTAAAAACTATTACTGGAATCAAAATACTGTGTACAAGAGCCAAATTGTTATTTAAAATGAAGACAAGTCCCCATCCAAGTGCTGTGGGTTAACTCTGGTAGGTAGTTCAGCCCCATACAACCCTATTTACTCACATACTTCACTCCCAGTGGGAATGGGGAGACAATCACAAGAACAAAACAGGCAAAACTTGCCGGCTGTGATAAAGACATTAATAAGTGAAGCAGAACTGAGTGTGCAAACAAAGTTAAACAAGGAATTAATTCACTACTTCCCACTGTCAGGCAGACACCTAACAATCTCCAGGAAAGCACGACTTCATCCCATGCAACAGTGATTCAGAAAGCCAAACACCGTATCTGCAAATGCCCCCTTTTGCTCCTTCTTCCTCCCAGCTTGTACTGCTGAGCAAGATGTCACACAGGCTGGGGTGTCCCTTTGGTCAGCTGGAGTCATCTGTCCCAGTGTGACCCCTCCCATCTTCTTGTGCACCCCTCCCTGCTCACTGGTGGGGCAGTGTGAGAACGAGAATAGGCCTTGATGCTGTGTGAGCACTGTTCAGCAATAACTTAAATGTGCGTCGTCAACAAGGGTTTGGCCACAAATCCAAAGCACAGCACCAGTGGAACTGCTGTAAAGAAAATTAACTCTATCCCAGCCAAAACCAGGGCACCAAGATAGAAGATAATGACGAGTGAACCTCTCCATAAGCACACCCTCCTGAACAATGAACAAAAGCAACAGTGACAGATACAGGGCTGTACTGTGGAGCGATATAAACAGAAACAAAAAGAATCTGTAACAGAGGGAAGGAAGAGGTATTATAAGAAAAGGAAATGAAAAGGCATGTCGAGCACAGAATCAGTACCACACACAGGACCTCATAGAGCAGCCAACCTTAGCAAATCAAGAGCATGTTATTCAGACACATAAAACCTTCAGCTCCAATGATGTAGACTCATAAATGTTGTTGCAAGAGTGTTGCAATACATTAACTTCTAAAAGCCTCAGCCACGTAGTAAGGAATAGTAAGTAGGACATCAAAAAGCAAATCAACAACAAACATTAAATAAAACAGCATGCTGCTGCTGATGTTACTAATCACAGAACACATCACCTAATGAAGTTAGGTGATTTAAATGGTTTGAAGTTAATCACTTCAAATCATTTGAATTATAAACTGCTGGATGTTTCTATGCCTGTATGAAAATACTATTAAAAACACAACAGCAAGATTTTGGAAGAGTATCTCAAGGCCCCTGGGGTCTTTAATATTAACAGCCTTTCTAAGAGTAAACAAAAGACTAAACAACTCACCTGATTGCCCGTTTCTGTCACTATTTCCTCTTTGGCAACTTCAGCCCGTTCCTTATTTCGGCAAACCAGATGAACTGTGCCACCTGGTGGATTGCGACAAGAAAAGCATTTGATAATTAATCGCTGCATTTGGGGGAGACATCAGCATTTTAATTAGGTGAGATACTGGATATAAGAAAAAAGCTGGAATATTTCTGCTTGTGGAATATTTCTTGGCTGTGGTTCCTGTGAAGGCGGGCAGGGTCATCACGCAAGGCTACACGTATGGAAAAGGCCTCTGCACTCCAAGTATTGTGTTCAAACCATTTCTGTCAAGTCTGTACATCACGTTTAGTGGGTGAAATACCAGAGCTAAATGGGAAATTGAAGCTAAGGCCTCTGTATTATAGATGGGTTTTTTGATACGTGCCTTGGGAAGTTCAGTAAAGGGCTTGAACAACACAAGGGACTAGAATTGCTCTCTGAAAAGAAACCAAAGTGCCAGATATCAGAATCCTAAGCAGTGGGAGATATGACAAGGACTGTGGCCACAATTGCAGCTTGGGAGGCTCAGGTCATCTGAACTACTTTCCATCAGAAAAATGATTTTCAGTAGTTTTCTTCTCAATAGACCAGGCTGTCTCAGGAGGATGCATAATTTGCATCCTTGTGGGTATCAGTGAGACACAGCAATGACTGGTTTGATCTACTGCTGCCAACAGTCCTGCTTCAAGTGAGATGCTGGACAAGGGGACCTCTAGAGGTCTCTTCCAACCAACTTTTCCATGAAAGGAGGACACAAGGCAAGGCTCGGCTCTCTTCTCAGAGACTTGGATACTTAACACAACCTCATCACTTAGCCATATTAAAGAAAGCCTTCAAACACAAGACTAAAGTACAGCTGAGAAAACTCCTTTTTTTGCTACATATTCTCTGATTATTACAGGTAATGAGTTAATTTCAGTCATAGGAATACCTATACTCTTTATTTTTGCCTGTTTTTAAAGGTGTTTTAGGGATTGCTAGCAGTCCACCTCTAGAAAGCTCAAGGAATTGATCCCTAATAGAAACACAATAATAGAAACAACAACTCTGTTGGGTCACGCTTTTAGAGCCCAGAACCCAAATGCAAAACACCAAATCTACCTCAAGATGATACAGTCACACCCTGCACAGCCCAGTCTGGGGTCTGATAATGAAACCACAAGAGAGGTTGTTCCACTGAGCACCAGGACAGGGGGGGAGTTTAGGTGTGACCGATACACTAGGAAAGAAATTTAAATGTATTTTCTTTGGTAAACATTGACACTATTTGAACTTAACACATGGGAATAGTCAGAGTAGTTGGGAGAAGACTGTTATCTGGAAGTGCTGCTGGAAGTGCAGCTCACAAGACATAGAGGAAAGCCCAAATCTAAATATCCATAAGACACCAATTCAGAGAAAAGCTGAACTCAGACTACAGAAACTGTCAGCAAGATCATCATTAGTTAGAAATATCCAAGTGCCTGAAGGTAAAGCCAACACAGCTTGATTATTCTTCTGCTGAGTTGGAATTCTTTATTTTCTTGTCGTGGCATACTTGAAGAGATTCAGTTAGAAGCCTGCGCCCCAACAGCTGACACTGAGTTTTGAAGTCAGGTGTTCAAGGATGGGACAAGGAAGTCATTTTAACTTCATATGAACAGCAATGTCCATATAACACATCAGACACGCAGTCTGAGGCCAAGGTTGTTCTGCAAAAGGTAGTGACCAAATCCCATACAGATCCAGCCAGCTTTCCAGTTTGCAAAACCTGGCAGTGTTATCCATTTGTGAGCAAAACAGTCACACGACAAAGCAATGCTTACATATTACATACATAAAGTGATTATGTACAATAGCAGTAGTGGGAACCTGAAATCAATTGTATGCTGGCACTGATGTAGATCTTTAATCCAAAGACTCTGATGCTAACAGTTTTGAATTAGATTCATTTAACTGAGTCACCACTTTCCTTCATAAGGCAGTTACGAAACCTAAGCACACAACAAGAGCCACAAGCTCCTCCCTTCATTCTACGTGCCAAAACTCCTGTCACTCTTGCACAACAGGAATTATTTTGTCAACTCTGTAAGGGATTAGGTTTATCCTTCAGCAGCAGCTAGGTCCAGTTCATACCATGTTCTTGCGTACAGAGAACAAAAAAAAAATTACATGTAATCAGTCAAAGGGCACGAACACTAGGGTATTATCATTAAGATCAACAACATCTACACTGAGGTTTTTTATGCTCTCCCATCTCATTTTTGTAAAGACAATTGTTTTCTTTCATCGTACGATATATTTGCAGACTCCTCAGTTCAAATTCAGCCAGGCTGCTACTTGTACTGAATTAGCCTTAAACAGACACTGATCTATCACCAACATCCTTAGATGCTACTATAACACAGATATTTTTGATAAACATGCACTTGAAAAACCATTTGCAGATCCTCTCTACTAATTTGGTTTCCTTATCCCAGTTTTCATTGCACTGATTGTGCCTAAAGCTCTAACCCACACTAACAGCCCTGTGAGATGACCCCACATTCCAGGGATTTGTGTCTGTAAGTGCTGGAAGGCCAAACCTGCTTCCTTCCCCCTTCTCTGTAAGCCTCCGGGGAGCTCCATGGCAGCCCTGCTCACCTCTCCTCGCTATCTCCTTGGCCGTGGCCTTGCCAATGCCACTGTTTGCACCAGTGACCAGGAAGGATCTTCCAGCCACATCCACCTCCACATCAGCTGGGTTGAAGTGCTTGGAAGCAGACTCGTAACCACATCTGAAAAAATCAAGAGACGCCTATGAGAAACTAGAAGAGAGCCCTTCCAAAATAAACACATGTGTGGGTTGAAAAGCACTTTCCTCTCACGGCTCAGCATCCAGTAATTGCCCTGTTTACTCTCTGTACCCGTGGGACAGGCCACGAATACCAGTGACACTGTGATCACCGCTGTATCATAGACTCGTTAAGTTCGGAAAAAGGTCTTTAAGATCAAGTCTAACAATCAACCCAGCACCGCCAGCACTACGTTCACCCATGTCCTCAAGTGCCAGGATGTTTTTTTCAACACTTCCAGGGATGGTGTCGGCATCACTTCCCTGGGCAGCCTGGTCCAGTGCTTTGCATTAAAAGTGACAACTCGCGGTGGCGTTTGGCCGCCCCAGGCCACCCAGCCCTGACCTGGACCCTCGGGGGGCAGCCCTGCCGAGCCCCGGGCCGGGCCGGGCGGCCCTC
>VYXF01003961.1:249141-281064 GCA_013397295.1 Polioptila caerulea | reverse complement strand
CGCGCCCGCGGACGGGCAGGAACGGCCCGGCCCGGGCGCCGCGCCCGCCCTACGCCGCCTCCCGGGCCCCGGGCGGCCGCCGCCCGTACCTCGTGTACTCCCGCAGCCCCTTCACGAACCACACGGTGTTGCGGTACCAGGACATGGCGCTGGCGCCGCCGCCGCCCCCGCAGCCGTGCCGGCCCCGCCTCTGTCCTTACATAAGGCGCCCGGCCAGCCCTGCCGCGTTAGGTAAGGGCTGAGGGCCGGGCCGGGCCGGGCCGGCGTGTGCCACCTTCCCCCTTAGCAGCGGTTCGTGGGCTGGTTCTTCTTATCCTTTCTGTTTTCTCCCCGTCTTCATTCGCCATGAAAGACAGCTGTGGCTGGTGAAGGTGGGGGCAGATGAAGGATGGAGAATGTCCCAGAGCTCCAGCCTGGGGCAGATGAAGGATGGAGAATATCGCCGAGCTCCAGCCTGGGGCAGATGCTGTTGCCTGCCAGGCTGGGACTGCAGACGGGCTGTTGTGATTTGGGAATGGGGAGCAGTGTTACAGGCCTGTATCCTCTGTCCTGGAAAGCTGGCAAAGGGATGCTCCCAGAGAAACATAAAATTGACATTGTGCCACATGAAGTAGCATTTTGCATCTGGAATCCATTAAATACCTAGCTCTTACTGGTGGAGTGAAGTATTTCAGTAAGGGAAGTGAAATTCAAAATGTTTTCCATTTTATGCCCTTTGGACCTATGAAGCCCAAGAGGAGCGCTTGGAGTTGCACATCTGGACAGCCCATGTTAGCCATAAGGAAATTGTCATTATAGGTATAATTATACATTTAATTGCACAAAAGGTCTATGTGCTTAGGAAGTTCGGTTGTGCAAGTTGGTTAAATTCATGTATTTTATGGGTATGCCGGACCACATGCAGAGAAGCTCCTTTGGGAACCCTATCTTAAGTTACCTGATTTCAATAGCACAGGTGGTGGACAAATGGGAATATTCTCTCTTTTTTGATCCTATATTATAGCCTGATACTTCTTTTTCTGAATCTCTAAAACTCTTTGCTCTGGCAAAGGCCTTGTACTAAAGTCTTCCATTTTCTCAGCACAATGTGTGAGTATTAGGCTCATACAAAAGGCACTTTCCACCATGAAGTTACAGCTTCTGAACTCATCCCTGTCTGCTTGTACCATACCTTACATGTGATGTAACAGTTTCTAGAGGGCAAAGAGACACATTTTCACAGTGATATCTTCTTCCATGTCGAGGCCATCCAGCTCCATGTTGTACCTTTCCATGAAATCTAAAAATGCATGTTCTTAAAACAGTTGAAAATTACTATTAAAAACTGTAAATGCAGTAAGACAGATTGGGCTTTAATTCCCTTGTCATTTCTGTGTTTACCCAATTTATTTCTAAAGAACTGTGATTATGGCTTAGTACAAGCAAAGTGGAATGGTGGCTCTGGTGTGTTTTGTTTGTAGTTTCAGCCTGTGTTCTCATAAATTGGGAAGTTCATCCCTGCAGTCTGCCAGACTCTGAAAGTAAATGGGTTGCATGCAGATCCACAGAACTCCTCACAGGCTGAGCCATTTGGCCTGTGATCAGCATGATGCTGGATGATGCAGCCCTGAGGTGCTAACCAATGTGAGTATGCCTGGCAGAAGCTATCCATGAGTCAAACACAGAAAGAGATTGTGGCAGGCGGAGAATGAGAGCAGCTCATAATATTTTGGGGGTTAAGCAGTAATGGGCAATTACAGCGTATTACTCATATTGAGATTACAGAAGATGTTTGAATGTAATGTTGGCTACCAGTGTCATCCTGGTACATACACAATTTTCTCAGAGAATATTATATAAATACTGCAACGGCCCTACTGTGATGTTAGCTGTACCCTTCTAACAAATTGCATTTTAAGGAGATTTTGTAAATGCCCAGAAATGATGCCCTTGACAGAGTGTACCAATCCCTGAGCATATTCAGCTGAGAGATTTCTGCTTAGAAACACTTGCTTTTTCTGTACTGAGGGGCTAAGGTTGCACCTAGAAATGAACTGTCACAGCACTCTATCTGTCTGAGCAGCTTCATAGAATCAGTCATTAAGACTGGGAAAGACCTCCAAGATCATCAAGTCCAACCTTCACATCAAAAGCGAGCTGTTGCATACTGTCCTAGCATCACCTAGATGCTTCTGTTGCCTTGTTTCGTCCCCTGTGGTGTTTTGCTTCTGTACTGTTGTTCCAGAGGCAGGAGGCTGTAGAGATTGTGTAAGTGCTCTCTCCTAACCCAGCCATCACGGCGATGAAGGGCTGTGCAGGAGAAAGGCAAGATGTATGTTTGCCAAAAGCTGAGTGCTGCTAATGAAGGCCCTGCATCTCAGTATTTCACAGGCAAAATTTCTGCCCACTTTAAAAGTTTTGACTGCATTTCTTGCCTTCTGTCCTGCATTTCAGGTTGATACATCTTGTTAGCTGAATCACAACCTATTCTGGAGCTTTGGAGATTCAGAAAGGTATAGCTTCTGGTTTCTTTCTTGACTGCTAGTAGCTTAGCAATTAACTCCAACCAGACACTGCTCTGAACATGAGGGATTTTTCTAGACACAAACTTCTTCTCATGGATTGGCATCCTGCATCTCAGACCCCTATCACAGCCAAGAACTGGCATATTTGTGTCATTCATATACAGCTGAAAGTGGGAGAGGCAGAGTCTCTTGAGCTCCTAATTAGAGCACAGAACAAAATGGCTTCACCCAGGCTAATAAATGCATCTCAGTGTTTGTCCCAAGTTAATTCTTAGCCTATATCTATGCTATCAAATACTCCATTGAATATTCCCGGGCTCTGATCCTCTTATTGCCCATAGGCAAATGATTTTTGCTGCCCAGGTCACACTTCCATCCAAAACAGCTCAAATATCATCAGGGGAATAGTTTGCTCACCAGGCAGTTTGTTCCCAAACACTACAGATGGGGGTGCACCAGGGTTAACACTGCACAGCTTGGCTTGGCACTGGTGGTCCTGCCTCCTGGTGCATGCATTTACCAGTGTGCAAATAGCCCCTAAGCTTGTTATGCAAGCCCTCCATGACTGCAGGTAATCCTCCATGCGCATAAAAATTCTGGAGTGTTGTGGCTGTGAGCCTCCAGACATTAGGATTTTTCATGGAGTAATGAGTTGAGAACCTCAATTTTCTTAAAACACAAGAGCTGGTGAAAAATACCTCTCTGGCACTCAGCTGGACTAACATGAAAAACACACCTTAGATTTGATCTGTCTTTGTACCTGTCAAATAGCAAGGAGTTTTAAGCAAAGTTTTAATTACTTCCAGCACAAAGGAAAGTGGAAAATGCTGATTGCTGTTAAGGACTGTGCATTTCAGTGTGTTTCATATTTTCTTCCCAGGGGACAGATGTAAAAGTAGAGTGCTCAAGAGCTGAAAAGCAATTATATATTATACAAGATGTTTAAAACAGCTTCAAGGCCATTTTGCCAATCTCTTTTGTTATACTTTTTTTTTTTTTGGTGAGAGGCTAAAATCTTGGTCTTAAGACTGGCTCCTTTGCTTCCGTCCTTCCAGAGATCTGGCAGGCTGTTGTGCATTCTCTCCTTTCCTTGCAGTTACTAATTTTCTAATTAAGTCTCTGTGCCTGCTCCCATTAAATCAATCAGAACTGATTCAGTCGCCACTGATTGCAGTGGGAACAGGCACAGGCTTTAAGGGCCAGGTTTGCAGGAAAGCTCAGCATCTATAATTGGGGCCAGGTTTCCAAAGGAAGTGGCAACTGTGTGCAAGCCACTGCTGTGGGAGCTTCTCCCAACCCTGTTTTTACCATGCTGGCTTCAGCTCTGGATGCCAAACACTTGAAAACTCTGCTTTAGAAACTTGCACTGCCCCTGTCAGTGTAATAGCAATCAAGAGCTGTCAGCAGGCTGGGGAGAGGCAGTTGGCACTTGTCCTGTTGTCTGGATAAAGCAGAGGGTTTGGTGAGTGGTTGAAGAGGAACATAAAGTCCCTGAGGTCTCAGGGACATGTCTGAAGTGGTTGTGGTAGTAGCAGGGTGAGAAAGGCAAAAGCTGCTCATCCTGAATGCAGGGAGGGGTTGAAGTTCTGGCCTGTCTTGTGTTTTTGTGAACAGTAGGGTGTTTTCTTTATTGTGTACCCAAGTCATCACCAAGTTTGCCAGCTGCTGTCATCAGCAGTGTTGTTCCCAATAAATAGTCAGGCTTTCCCCAGACCAAATAGCCTTTTATTATTGAGGAACAAGTGTGGCAGTATGTCATCAGATCTATCATTCATTGCTCAGGGGCCAGTAAAATCTCATGCTGCGCTTTATCAGAAGTATAGGTTTTCTTTATCAACTTCAGAGGCCCCTGGTCTCTGGAAGCTGGCTGGGCTTCCCAGTGTTAGGCATGTCCTGGTGAAGAAAGGGGCTGCTTAGTGTCCTCCCAAACTGGAAAGAATTGGCTGGGAGCAGCAGCTAAACCTGCTGCTAACCTAATTAATCTATATACCAAATAATTTATGAAAGCTGAAGTGTACATAATTGTTTCAGAAATAATAGGATGGCTTAGAATATTTTAAAAATAATAAAACCAAAATGTTATAGTTAATATACAGCCTAGAGAATATTTTTTTTTTAGTTAGTAAAAGATAATTTCATAATTCCCATGACTGAAAAATTCTTTATGTTCTTACAGTAAACAACATACTTGAATGCATACATTTGTTGCTAGGCTGTGGCAGTAATGCAGTTATCTATACTAGCATTTTCTTCAGTTACCTGTTTTTCTTCTTACTGCTCTTCTACTGCATCTTACTGTTCTTACTACCAGCTGTTGGACAGGAATGCTTACAGGCTTATTGAGTCAGGTGAGTCCTGCTACACTTTCTTTATTCTTCTGCAAATCTTACTGCTTATTAGCATTTTAGTCCAACATTTTAGCATTTTAGTCCAACATTTTAGTTGTTACCAAATTGCAGATGTTGTGTATTAGAATGTATCCTCCAAGGGTATCTACAAGCAGAGGAACACACACACCTGCTTACATGGTTGCTGTTTTGTTCAAATGCCAAAGGAATAGTCTGAGATTTTGTGTCTTCAAGCAGTCCCTGTGCTGTTGTAACAAAACCTGCAGAGATGAGTGAAATTTATCCATGCAAAGCTGTTGAGCCAAACCTTCCCATGTGAATAAGCACCAGACCTGTTTACTTAAAGTCTTATTTCACCTGGGCAAGTTGGACAAGTTTTTTAAAAACCCAAGTCCACAAAAAATACTGAAGCAACTCTTTGATACATTCTGAAAATAAATACTATTTGTTATGAACTACTATTGTGAAATTCATGCAGAAATAGAATAGCAATACAAAAGTAAACAGTGATAATAAAAAGGTGTTGTCTATAGCAGCTTGTGAATAAGAGTGAATAGTAGATTTTTTTTCTCCACTGTTTGCAAACTGTGTATTCATTTCGTATTATACTGAAAGGCTAAATTTTTTTCAAAAGGACTGAGAATCAAATCCATAAGATATAATTGAAAGGGACATTAAGGATCATGTAGTTCAAACCCCCCTGGTGTGGGCAGGGACACATTTTAACAGGTTATTCAGTACTTGTCCTTAAATGCTTCCACGGATGGGGCATCCACAGCTTCTCTGGGCCACCTGTTCCAGTGCCTCACTGCTCTTACAGTCAGGAATTTTTCCCTGTTATCTAACCTAAACAGACAGACAGAGAATATCTGTAGTTTGAAACCATTCCTCATTGTCCTGTCACTACATGCTCTTGTAAAAATTCCCTCTCCATCTTCTTTGTGGGTTCCCTTCCACATGCAGGTACCTAACTCACCTGGGCATCAAGAGGACCTTGTAAAAAGAAAGCTTTCTTGTATGTTCATTTGCAGGCCCACAGTTTGCATCTCTCCCAACTGAGTTGCTGTACTGCAGCATGGGGAGGGGAATCATGGATTCTTCCTTTGCTAGAGTATTACTAATCCCACAGAAGAGTCAGTATGGCTGAGATTCAAATCTGTGGGCGAAATCAGTCTCTGATATAACTATTCATCTCAGTGAAATTGCAGCAGGCTTGATTAAAATTATCATGACTGGTAAATGTAAAATACCTTAATTTTTAGACTGCAGTCACACAGGCTTATGCACTTACACTCATTTTTATTCAAATGAGACATTTGGTAGAAATTCAGTGTTACAAACACATATATACACAATTTCTCAGAATTTCAT
Organism: Polioptila caerulea; assembly: GCA_013397295.1. Taxonomy (NCBI): domain Eukaryota; kingdom Metazoa; phylum Chordata; class Aves; order Passeriformes; family Certhiidae; genus Polioptila; species Polioptila caerulea. Next base: position 274,841 of record VYXF01003961.1, on the reverse strand, counting down.
ACAATTTGCTCAGAAACCTTGCAATATGACATTGTTCTTTTCAGCAGTTTCCTTGTACTATGCAATATCAGATGGCACTTGCCAGCCTTTTTTATTTTCCCTCAAGCCTGTACTTTCTAAAAACATTTTCTGTTTCCTCCTGTGGCTAATACCTGTGGGACTTGCATCTGCTCCAGCAGTGAACAGGGACCTGATGAAACCTATGCCAACAAGCAACAGTTTCAAAATGCAGTCCTGATGTAATGATCCCTTCTGTATTTTAGGTAGAACATTCAAGGGTCCTCGTTGTGATGCGAAGTCCCTATCAATTAGAATTTGGAGAGGATTAATTATCTGAGAAAAGATTCAAGATAACTTGCAGAAACTGGTCTCATTTAAAATGTTGTACAATATATATGATTTATCATCAGTTTAATCTTTGTAGCCCTTTGCCTGTAAAGTCAAAGCATTTAGGATCTTTTACACCAACTGTTCCTATTTCAGGATCTGGGACATTTGAAACAGCTCTTGGCATAAAAAAGCAGAAGCTATTCTAGGTTTTTTTTCTGCACAGTTACCTTGTAGTTTTAGAGTCTGATGTCTTGGGACCTCATAAAGCTCAGAGCAAGTGCTCTGTGAGAGGGAGTATCTTCTCTGACAGCACAGCGTTCCGATTTCCAGTCCTGAGAAGATGAGGTCTGTGATATGTCTGATTCTCCTCTTTTCTCTCTTCTTTGGGCCAGCAGGTAGGAGCTGTCTGTGTTCAACATTTGGAATGAAGGATTCCTTGTCTGTCTGCTGCTTCTAAAATAGCTGTGGAAAGCCACTCTCTAGAGCTTTGGAATTTTATGCCTATTGCTAAAGAAGGTGGAGTAGTGGGAGGACAAATATACTGTGGGCAATAAACTGTAATAAGTGTAACTTATTTCATGGCTCCTGACAGTGCACTTGGATGTATGTGCATAGAGTCAGCGTGTGCATACAGAATTGTCTTTGGGTCTTCATTTTATTAGATTTCTGTAGTACTCACAACTAGCAGTAAGCAGGCTATCTAATCAGTTGAAATAATGTATATTTTTTCCTTAAAAATATACATTTAAATACTGGAGATAGATCGTTCCTTCTCAAGAAGGGGAGATGATTTAACTGAAACTGGTTTTCTGCATTGTAGTCAACATTGAGTGCATAATAATTAGCTAAAGAGTGTATTTTGTTCAGTTTTTCAGTAAACATTTATATAACTGTGGGAAGAAAATGAACATTTTGAATTTGTAATTTTAGACTGATGGCAAAATTCAAATTAAACATTTTAAGGTGTAGACTGTGTTTTCAGCTGCTTGACCTTTGGGCTGTAATGACTTAATTCCCCCACAGCTGTTTGCTGAGGAGCCATGTCTACTTCTGCAGGGACTGAGCATTTCTGTGGGACACCATCAGTTTGTGACAGTTCAAAACACTGCTGCTTGCAAGTGAAGGTGCTGTGGCCCAAGCACATCTTCATAGCTTGCCCCTAAGCGAGACAAAGTGTCTTCAATTAAACTTTCATTTAGGTTTGAGTGCTTCATTTAGGCACTAGGGCAACTTGAGAGAAATTATGCAGCTGCTGGTGGATCTGAAGAGTCACTGTGACTCCGGTGTATCTAATCATGTGCCCAAACCAGGTGTCCCTGCTCCAGTTGTGCAAGATTCCAGTCTGCTGAAAGTGCAGAAGACATCCTTTAGATCCCTTTGGGCACAGAGTTGATGGCTCCAACAATTTTGGTGGTATTGATGATCTCACTTGTATGTGCCATAGTGTATTGATGTACACAAGGTAAAGGTAAATACTTTCAATGCAGAATTTTTCTCTCTCGGTTGTAGCAAAGTGTTTTTTTTATTTTGTGTAACTTCAAAATATTTCACAAATGTCTTTTGCCTCATTAATACCACCTCTACAATTTTGTGTTTGTACCAGCCGGGTACTGAACTCTATCACAGTGACTTGGCAGCACTTTACCAAGATGTCAGTGGATGCACTGGGTTCTCATATCTGAAGAATTAATCCTCCATGTCAGACTGTAGAGAACCAGTCAGTCTTAGCCTCCCGTGGGTGAGGCATAGGTCTCAGGTTTACTGTTGTGTGGCTGAAGTTTGGCAAATCATTGCACATCTGCTCAGCTGCTGTAACCACACTCATGAAAGCACACAGCAAACACAAAGCAATGTCACTTACTTTATATCTCTTCTCTGGGCTGAACTAAAATCTCTTCTTGCTGTGACAGGAGGACATCATCACTTGCTGTGAGGCCACTGGAATCAATTCAGACTTAAATCAGGAGTATTAGCCCTTAATTCCTGGTGATTAAGAATGATTCTAGCAGTATTTTGCAAGAACAGGGAAGTTTGTACTGGAGCCCTGTGGGTGGAGCTACTTTCTTGTTAAATTTATTTTGCATTTTTAGCTGAGTATAATTTTCTGGTTTTATGCCTGTTCCAAGCTTCTTGCTTAAGTTCCTGTATAATGATAAACAGCTGCTTTGTTGCATGTGAGTGATAGATGGAGTTAGCCTTCTGATAGGCAATTTCTTAAACACTTAGGGTTCTTAACAAATGAAACATGCTCTCCATTGAAGGCAAAATCCCAAAGATAGTTCAGAACTGAACCCTGAAGTCCATGAGTCCAGATGCTGAGCCATTGGAGTGATGGTGGTGGGAAAGAGGAATCCTAGCATTTCACCATTGGCAGCAGTTATGTCTCAGAAAAGTGAGGGGCAGTGGAGAGCATGTGGTGGAGCAGCTCTTTGGGAAACAGAGCCAGTGATTTCTCCGAGATCCAATCTGAGGCCCACAAATAAAAGGAGCTATTTCCATCAGTCATATCTCCCTACATACAACTGTGCATGGCCTAAGTCAACCAGCAGTATTAGTGATACCTATTCCACAGATTTCTGACCTCTCCTGAATGGATGCTGCAGAGCAGGGAAATGCCACACTGACCCTGCCCTCATGTTAGATTATTTAATCTTTTCTCTACCTTCTTTCTAAGATTAGTTCTCTGGAAATAAACAATTCATAAATCTGGGGCCTGAATTAAAATCCTTGTAAACCAAATGCAGGCTTACTTATCTATACAATAGCCAATGAGATAAATTGTCATGTTTGAAGACAGGTGGTTCCCACAGATGTTACACTGCTTTCAGCCTCGGTCCCAGGAAGGATGGTTGAGCAGACCCTGTTCAGCTGTGGCATATTGTTCAGCTCTTCTACAAATCTCACCCTTTCACAGGCATTTTATAACCCTTTTGGGTTTCTCTACAACACAAGTTTCAGCTGCATGGCTTTTAACAGACAAAATACACAAAACACTCATCTTTTTCCTGTGCCTTGGGCTACCCTCAAGCTCATCTAGAGGGGAGTCCCTCCATTTTGACCATGTTAACATAAGAGCAAAAGCAGAAAGAGCACTTTTACACTGCATTCATCAACACGTGAATAAACAATCTACCAGGACCACTTCTGAGGTTGTTCCACTACATGTCACCAAAAAATTGTTTCTGTGCATGCTGGCGCTTTTAAAGCTGCTGCTGCTGCTGGCTGAAAAGCTGTTTGCGTTACATCTGTCCATTAAGTACAGATTTCCATATGTACAGCACACCACAACCAGAGAACTGCTGTAGTGAACACATCTGCCTGAAATTCTCACATCCCCACCCATGTCTTATTGTGGTTTATATTCAAAATACCAAGGTAACGTCATCAGTTTTTCTATGAACCCAATCACAATGGTTTGACAGTCATCTTTGTGTTAGTGTGGTACTGCTAAGTTACTGCTGTAGAAAAAGTGTATCCCCTGCCTGGGGAATGCTGAGCCCTGGTTGAAGCACCGATCTGACACTCAGTAGCTCAGTTCCTTGTTCAGCCAAAGACTTGCAAAGCAGCCTTAGCTCAGTTTGGATGTATTGGATATATATATGGATGTATTCTTACTGTCTGGTTTAGCCACAGAGTTAGATGTAGAGGCTTCCTAGTCCAAGTTCAGAAGAGACCTGAGGGCCATATTCAGGCTGCCTTTTATACATGCTGGTGTTGCTATCACAACTACTTACTGGCCAGTCTGAGAGTGGCCTGAATAACTCTGCAGTGAGCATCTCAGTTACAGTCAGAGTCCATGTGCTATGCAAAGTGGCCTGAATACAACCCTTTGTCTCAGCTCCCTCATCTATAATGCAGGGACAACAACAAACCTCAGCAAGACCATGGGGAGATGTTCAGATCCCAGTGGAGAGGACAACACTGCTACTTTTACAGGCAAAGATGTTCTGTGCTATGTACAACACAAGGGGGATCTGGTTTTCGAGGAGTTTGCCATGTGCAAGAGGTCGCTCCTGATAAAACATCCAGAGTTAAAAAGGAGATGTAAAAGTTAGCAGGAGTACACCTGGCACCTGCAGAAGCATTTTTGCATAGACTATGCTGCATTCCAGCACAGCTATTTTCAGATGGCACTGTATTTTTTAATTTCCTCTTGAAGTTGACTGCTATCACGTATATATATCGTACAACAGAGATGTACACAAGGGTGAATTATTGCCTGTTCTCTGTTGTACACGCTTTCCCAAACATCTGAAGATTTATTTCTGTAGCATTTAGTCTTCCTCAGAAGAGAATCTTTGCCTGGAAAAGCAGTATATGCAGCAGCTACAAAAGATAAGGAGAAACAGAACAGTATGGCTAATAATAAGAACACCGACAGCAAAAATGTACAGGGTTTTGTCACAGTAATCCTGAGGCTGATGAAAAGGCGGGATGAAATTTGGCAGATACACAGAAAAAACCCAGTAGTTCCCAAGAATGAACCAGAGAAAGAGGAAAAGGCTGAGGGTTAGATGGACGTAGTACTTGTGAGCATTCTGCCTCCAGGGATACTCGTCGTCATCATCATCATCAATCACAACAGACTTGGAAAGCAGCTGCCTCATCCTGGTTGAGTCGTACAGCAGGAGGGTCACCTGGAGGCATTGGAGGAGGAAAGGGAATAAGTAAAGTGGCTGCAGAGAGTCTGAATACCTTCTGGCCACTGCCAGTCTTTGGGTCACATAAAATTGGATGTGGGAAAATAGTGTAAGAGAAAGCTCTGGAGCCACAAAAGAGGCAGATACTGCTGGACAATAATGCTTTTTTTCCTTGTAGGTTATTCACCAGTGGGGGTCATACACTGGAAAAAAAATGCTCCTGAAAAGGCATGAGAACAGATTGTGTAGGGAGATGGCAGCAGCTCCCACGCTGGAGACTTTTAAGAACAGATTAGAGTAACTGCTAAATGACTTAAGTAGTGTAGTTCCTGCCTTGTAGTGGGTAGATTTTTCTCTTCTATTTTTCCATGGTTATAAAGTTGAATCAGCTTATATCAAATTATGAAGCATATAGACTATGACTTAACCCTCAAAGAAATTGCTTTAGATACTTGCAATGTACTGTTGTCAGTACATTTTTTTCTTCAATTAAGTACCATTTTCTCAGATTGCTCCATTCCTGCCTTCAGTCGAAACTAGCAGAGAAATATGTGGAATATCATGGTGCCATGTGGTTAGGAAGGTCTGGTATACAAGGAAATGCAGTAGGACTCATCAGTGATGCCTGGATTTCTTGTTTAGTCTTGGCAATACAAAGAACACAGGTAGATTCACTGGAGTTCTCAGTCATGTTCTCTTTCACAGAGTTATAATCTGTACTCATCTTTCTGCATGAAATGAAAGAGAAGAGCACCCCTCATTTTACACTCTTCTTTGTCCAGGACACTGGCCAAGGAAAACCTGTTTGGGTATATATTTGCTGGTTCAGGTTTTATTCCATGTACTCCATTTTCAATAGGAAAAGCTTAGCAAGGGAATCCAGAGTTTTTTCTTATTCTTCCCTGTAAAATTGTTTGATTATATATAAATGGTCAAATGTTTGTTCACAAAACCAACTGTTTTTCCAGCCCAGATGTTGGTACCAGTTTTTGAGAAATACAGTTTAAAGTCCCAGCACCAACACAGGCAAAAAATGGTGCTTCCACTGATGTCTCATACTCAGCTAAGCACTCAAAGTGACAGGCTTCCTCAAACCATCATCTTCTCATATGAGCATTTATTTTACATAGACTCGTGAGACACAGGAGGGATAAACCTGCCTGGCCAGTGGCTTTGAGGTTTTCTGCAAGGGGGTGCCTGTGGCTGGACCTGAAGCCTGATGCAGTCCATTTATATTTTAGCTTTCAGCTCAGCACTCCGGTTCTATCAAGCTCAGCAGTGAGAAAGGGGTTAAATGGCAGATGAGTATTGGGTTTGAGGCAGTCAGAGAAACCTCCCAGATAGATTTATGAATCTCAACTGAATCTAAGTAGTTCACGGAAAGTGCATTTAATTCTTATGGATATTGCCTTGCCAAGCGTGATTGAAGAAATTGCTGGCAGTCGCTCACATTGTTACTAGGTGTTGAATATACATTTGTGAAGCAGCATGGCATGAATTCAACAGGCCTCTCTGGGTGCTCTAGAATGGTTCAGTTGTCTCAGTGAACAGTTGCCATTGCTTTTTAAAAGACTGGAGGTGGTAAAGAAATAGATGAGGAGCCTACAGACTGCACAGATCTACACTAAAGTGAGTTGCCATTAGATGATGTCCATCACAGGACAGCACCCATTCAGACTTTATCCTGCACCCAGTCTCTGACCTTTTAAACTCCAGAGTTTTTGAGTTGACACTCAAGCGAGTGCACTGCTCGATGAAGTCAGTGCAGTCCAGTGAATGGAACAGAGGGCCAAGTTCAAATGGGTGAGAGACTTGAATTTGGCTGCAGACTAAGTGCTGAGATGACAATGTGAGTGAAGCTAATCAAGTTCTGACCAAATGCAGTGCCAAACTGCAAAATAAGCAGTCCTGCTGTCAACTGAAGTAAAATTCAAACCATTATTTGACATCAGCATGAATATTAACTCATCCATTTGCCGCCTTATTTATAGTGAGAAAAACTGACTTTAAACCAGAAATAGATAAGAACCAGTCAATATTTTTTATGAAAGCTTCAGTCCACTAGCCTCAAAATTTCCTTTCAGTTCTGCTCTTATCTTTTCTAAACTATTATTAAATGAACCTTTGATTATACACATAAGTCCACTGGTGTGATGGAATGACTAAGCATTTGCCAGTAGAACTCACAACATAGCAAATTCCTTGTAACAAGATTAAGCACTTTCTTTTTTTTTTCCTATTTTCTTATTTACTGGCCAAAGGTCCTTGGAGGGCATGATTCATATCCCAGTGATGTACTGCGGTTTGGTTAGGACTGTGAAAGAGTGCAGTGAATGCAGAGACCTGCAGAGGACAATTCTTTCCCCTTTCTTTCGGTCCTGGCAAAGAAAAGAGGCTAGAAACGTGTCAGCAAGGCTCTTTGTGCTCCCTAGCAGCCAGTTAACACCATCTGCAAAGGGGCTGTTGGAACAGGGTGATCCTTTAGAGTCAATGCAGTGTTACAGCTTTATATCACAGGTATGAGGGTGTCTCTACTTCTCAAACTGCCAGACTGTGGCTCAGCAAAGGTGTAAGTGAGCACAGTCCATTAGAAGACAGGTAGTTGTGGTTAGAAAATGCTGCATCTAGATTTATAAGCCCTGCTGTGTTGCAGGGATATATTTACTTTGGAAGGAAGTAATTCTGCTGCAGTCATTTACTTCTGGCCAGGTCAGAGTGGGAGTAAATTGAACTTGTGAAGGACTATGTACAAACAGAAGTGGTTTTGTAGTATTCCCAAAGCAAGGAGAGTAACCTAACTCTTTGTCCTGTCTGTATGAAAATAATGGAAGTGAATTTGACATGCTTGGAGGATTGCTTGTGGTAAAAGGACCCCATTTGCTACAGGCATCCATGTTAAGTAGTCATTTCCCTCAGCAGAGGTGGTAGCACAGATGCTGTGGTGCAGGAGAAAGTCACACCACAATGTGTGGGACAATGCTGAGCTCATTAGCAGCTCCCTTGACTGACAGGTGCTTTTGGTGCTGGAACAAGCACAGTCCAATCCCAGAAGCTCTCCAGTACGGGGTGCTTGTGGCTGTCTGGAGCTATCACTGTATCTTAACTAGCAAGTCAAAGTCGAGTCACACAAAATATTTTTCACACGCAGAAGGCACATTACCTTTAAGCTGCCAATCACGCCACCCACCAACAGATATAAGGGAATCAGTGGCTGAACTGGGCAGTCTTCCAAAAACTTCATTCCTGAATGACAAAAATGAGTGTTTGTTATCTCAAGTGACCAGATATTGCAACAAGCTGTACAGTGAAAACTATAGATGCTGTAAGTGAGCTGTAATGCCTACACCCAAGACTTGTATCCTGGGTCTGTTGAAATGGGGGCTGAATTAAAAGGGGTTTGCACCTCCCACTACAGGAGTGAGGGCCATGAACAAACAAAATGCAGGAGAAGGAGGAGAGAGAGCCAAGGCAAAACCAACATTACTGTTTTCTGGCATTACTAATTGGAGCCACATATAGACGTGATTAGCTTCAGTCACAGCTCTTTGTTAAATGAACCATTGACTGAGCTGGACAGGAAATTCTCATCAGCTGTAGAAAATTCACTGAAAATCTAAATTATGACAAGAAGGAATTCTGATAACCTTCCCCTAGGATTTTCCTGCTCATTAGTTCCTATGAGTGTGGCATGTTCCTGAGTCAGATACCTGGAAGCTCAGGAGCCAATACCCATGGGAGCACCTGGAACCATTTTAGCTTTCCAGGCAGCTGATAGGGAGCTGTAGAAACTCAAGTTTCCAAGCTGTTTGGGCTGCTGGAGAATAAAAGAATTGGTTGTTATGGAGCTGAGGACCCTGGCAACCCTTAAATCTACTGCAAGAAAGGGAAAGCTGATTAAGTTTTAGGGAAGAGAGTGTATGGCTGTGTGAGGATGTTGCTGGCAGTAGAGACTGAAGCTTGTGATACAGGTCTGTGGCAGTGAAACTCATCTGTCCAAATATAGATGTCTGCAATGCAGGCATCCATATGTGAACTAGTTTTCTACACTCTGTAGTCAACAGGGAGAAATAGGCACTTGTAAAATTCAATTCATTTATCCTAAGATAGGCATTTGGAATGGGTCGGGTGAATTGGTCTCTGAAAGTGCTTCTATCTCTCCATGGCTATACAAGGAATCCAGACAGCCAGCTGTAGATACCTGTAAGTTAGCTGGGATGAATCCCCTGCCCAAGGGGATTCTCTTACTCAATAGCATCTTCACAAATTTTAAATAGTTCATTACACCGTGATTTTATTGATATTGATTCCTTGTTTCAGGGCTTTAACTGATCAGTTGCACAGGGTAGAAAGGATTTTCTGTTTTCTTCTTCTTGTATAAATAGTTTGCAAGGAGATATTCTGACTTTTCTCTGAATAATTTGGGTTACCTAGTGTCAGGATACTGAAAGGAACGTGCTGGTCTTAGTGCTAAACATCTCTCAGGTGGAACGTCTTGCCTCTATTTTCAGAACTACACTGAATAGGAGGAATTAGGAAAGGAGTACCAGCAGGTTTTGGTTTGGTGGGAGGCTTTGTTGTTGATTTGGGGTTTTTTATGGGTTTTGTTTTGGTTTTTCTTTTCTATAGCTGTAATACTCTTTAGCTTGTCAATTTGCCCACCAAATCCACTGCTGTTGCTGGTCCAGCACATTGCTGATGTCCTCAACCTCTCCTGCACTCTTTGCATGGCTTAATACAGGTGTTCTGGATTGGGGTTGCCTTGCTACACGTCTGACTTTAGTCACAGGACATGGAACAGTATTTTGTGGTCTGCAGTTTTGTGATCCCCTGTGTGTAAGGGCTATGGAGTCCAATGGACTCTTCCATGCTAAGTATTTATTACCAACGTTTGTATAAATGAAAAAGGCTGCACTTAGATGGATTTGGACTCTCTCCATTTTCATTCTTATTATGAAGCTGTAACTTTTCTCCATTTTGCCACTGTGCAACACTGAGACCTGCTCAGACTCCCATCTTTACAGGTGTGGGCAGCAGGGAAATTGTCCAAATTACATCATGTCCATTGGAAAGCTGCTGCTAGGGTTTCCAGAGTTCTTGGCCATCTAATAGCCTGCCACAAAAGCAGCTGGCCAGGGATCACTGGGAGTATATTTCAGTTTAGGAACCTAGGCAATTTCTATTTCCAATGTGTTAACTGACATTTCAATTTGAGGGAAAAAAAATTGAGAAAAAATGCCTTTCTTTTTTTTTCTAACGCAGCTAGGATTTTCTTTCCCAGAAAAATCTATTATGGAATCCTTTCATATATATAACATGACATCAGTCAGTCTTGGGAAGGATTTGAGTGACAGATAGAGGCACTCTGTAGGTTTTGGGAGAATACTGCAGACAGATATGACAAAAAGGAGTAGGTCAAAGCAGGTGATACAGTAGTAATTTTTAAAATACACCCCAAGGTGTGAATAGGAAATATGGACCTAGAGTTGACAGATGGGCACTGGTATTTGTTACAGTGAAATCAGTGAATGTGCCAATCAGTTCTCACACAGCGTGTGTTTGGTTTATCTGGGAACACCAAAACTAGTAGGGAAGCATCAGTGCTAGCTCTTCTTTCCCATAACCAACAGATATGTTCTGCTTTGACTGCTAGAGACAGGACATATGGACTATGAGGGATCAAAGGTCTGCTTCAACTGCAGTGCTTCCTGCAAGACAGAGCAATCTGTGGTTCAGGGTGAAAAGCAATTGTGCCTGACCACAACACAGACCAGCACAGGAGTCCAAATGAATGAACCAAACACCTGTGCAAGATCTGAACAGCATCCAAAGGGGAAGAAAAAAGAGACTGGAGGCTTGAGAAAGAAGAGGTACTTGCAGATTTTACATCTTGGCTACTGCAGAACAACACTGCAGTGTGATCCAGGGTCCAGCAAGTGGAAAAAGCACTTGTGAGCAGACAGGATATGAGCTTCCCTAAGGGCTCCATTTGGGGCAGTGCTCTGGCATCACCCACAAAGGATTGCTACCAACCAAGTGTCCTTGTGACTTCATTATCCATGCGATGACGGATCAGGACAAATGAAAATCAATACAGCATTGGCCTCTTTTTGGCTGCTTTACTCTTCTCAGCTGAAAATGGCTGAAGTACACCCATAGGAAAGGAGAGGTGCTGTATAGCAAGGCTGATCAGCTGTTTGGTGCCCACTCCACGACTTTATTCCTTATGGGAGGCAGAGACCACAACATGCCAGGCCATTTTCAGGTGTTCCTCGTGGATGGCTGCTGCTGACATCACTCAGCACAGACCTCAGTCAAGCCCTGACTGTGGGCCTTACTCCTGGATCTAGGTGCTGCAGAGCATTTATCTCAAAGTAATTGCTTCTGGGCACCGTTTTCTCAGAAAGCATATCAGCAAATCAGAGGACTGGCTGAAGGACTGAAATGCAAGGCAAGATTCTGTTAAACAAAAACTGCTAAAGCACAAGACTGGTTCTCACATAAAGGCATGGAGTATCAGAACAGGCTTCAGACAATTCTCGTGAGCACTTGAGATTTGAGGAATTATGTGGTGTTACGAGTGTGAGGAGTAGTACTGGGTTGAATTTGAAAAGAAGGCAATTTAGACTGCTTATTAGAAAAACCACAGCTTTCAAATGTGATTTAGCTACTTGGGGAATTCTGTATCTAAAGGTACTCTGGACAACATACAAGAATAGGTTATTGAGAGTAATCCTTCATTGTCCTGGAAATTAAAAAAAAAGAAAATTAATATATCTTTGGAGTTTTTAGTGAAAAAAGGGATCTTCTCTGCCAGTAAAAGTGGAAAAGCTGCTGAACAATCTATGGTTTAAATGATGTCACAAGTCTGCAGCTTGGAAAATATGCTGAGTCCTTTTCATGTATTTTGAATTATACTGTGATTTACAGCATTATTGAATTTTAAGAGTATATAATATTAGCATGTAATTATTACCAGGGTTGCCTGTTATTCATCTCTGTGTTTTAGCAAGTATTGTTTCTCACAGTATTCCTCTGTAGGAAGAAAGAGCCAAAATGACTGGAGGCACATCAGCAAGTTTTTTTATGAGATCATGGTAACAGAATACTATCAGAAAATCATAGGGTTTTGCTTGGAAAATAAATATCTGATTTTCCTTGACATTTCATTTTCCTAAAAATGCCTTTGCTGATGTGGAACTGCAGGAAACCAATATCCTCTGACAACACTATATTACAGTGACATTATCTCTTAATTTCAGTAAGTTGTGGGGAAAAAAGAGGGCTGTGTATCTGATGTAGGAGATATCCAGAGCTCCAGGCTAATATCTTACCATAGACTTTCCACTTCTCACTGATTTTAAAGATACTGTGAAATATTCCTGAGAAATTACATTTGTAAGTGGTCAGATTCCAGGCCTGGATTCATTTCCAGAAGGCAGGATGTCAATATGCATGGAAGCTGTGCCACATTTTGTATTATACCTTCCTAGCCCTGTTTCACAGTTCAGGCATATTCAGCCTGGGGAAAAGCTGAAGCTAGAATCTTCTTAAGGGATAAATAGCAATCTTAAGTCATGGATAAGTATAAGAGGAGAAGTGTTGAGATGTAACAGTTCAGTCCATTTCCCTACTTCCTAATTGCTCCCTAATCCCTCCTTAGAACTCCCTAATTCCTAATTAGGACATCCTAATTGGAATCCCACCATAGTCGTCAGTGGTGCTTTGAAAGCCCCAGATTAAGAGAATAGCACCAACCTTTAGCTGAACACTTATTATGGGGGTTTGGATAACTCTCCATGCCAATGGGCCAGGTGTCCCAACTGCCTTAAAAGACACCTCAAAGCTGGCACCTAAGAGAGGGTGTGGGAATTCCACTGTCAGGAACATCCATTTCCCTTAACAGCCTGCAAGGACAGCACTCAGCCTGGCTGTGGGTGCACACAGTCTGAGTCTAGGTGGGATGCAGCTTGCCCTCAGCACCTGCATGTAGAGTTCCTTCAGACCATCTTTCCTGAGAAACGAGGCACACGGTGAGCAGCTTCTCAAAGACAAGGGCTCTTGAGGACTTTGAATTCAAAGTGACCTGGATACACTGGAAAGAGGCATTCAAAGCCTACAAGACAAAAAGTGATAGGGCCAAACACTGCGTGTAGGGGAGAAAACTTCAATGTAAATAGAACATGAGATATGCTGGTGGGGAGCAGCACTGCCAAAAACCATCTGGGCATACAAGGCACCATGAACTAAATTGGAGGAAACAGGTTGGTGCATAGAGACCATGTTTCATTTTGAGGTGTATTTACAGAAATCCTGCATGTTAAACAGAGGAGCTAATTGCTCTGCACTGCTCATTCCTCAGGTCTCGGCTGGAGGCCTGTGTTACATCTTTCTTTTTTTTTTTATAAGGAAAAATACTTACATTGGCCAGAGGTCAAAGGAGGGAAGCAAAAATTTAAAAAAAAAAAAAAAGGGCTACAGAAACAGTGACCTGTGAGGTCAGGATGAAAGAATTAGGTTTTTAAGACCTCTGGGAAAACAAAAGAAAGGATGGAGCAGGGTTATAATAGCAGCTTTCAAGCAGTTCAAAGGATCTCTTGAGTAGGACAGTGACCAATATGTTTTTGTGACCATAGTGGGCAGGACAGGCTGTAATCTGTTTAATTTGCCATTGGGAAGATATAGGTTGGATATGGGGAAAAATATTTTGTCTTTGAGAGCAATAAAATGTTGAAATAGCCTCCTTGGGAACTACAGAAATTTCCTTGAGCAAGGGCAAGTCAGACATCTGTCAGGGATTCCATGAGCATGCGAGCCTGTCTGAAAGCAGAGGAGGATTGGTGTCTACTGATGTTTCTCAAGTGGGGTTCAGAACCCATCTGGAGGACATGAAAGGCCCAAAGCGAGCAATGAAGTGTTAAAGAAAAAAAAAAATCTATGTTTATGGTAGAGGAAAGGTGATGCTTAAAAAAAGAGGGTCCTTATGCAGTTTTAAAATGTATAAAATTCTGCAGCTCAAAGGATTTTCCTTTCTTAAATATTTGATCTTGGAATGCTACTCACAAATCCAGCCTTCAAGGGGTTATACAGAGACAGATCAGCCAAAAAACAGGTCTGAATTTGAAAAAGATGGAGAAACAACAGCCTACAGCATCTCTTTTTCCCTTCCAGCACCATGCTTCTACAATTTTTTGCAGTGTAGTTAATACAGAGGGATCCTGAGTAATGAAATCTTCTCATGTGTCAGATTCTGAGCTTCCTCCCACAGACAGAGCTGGGTTTTGAGGTAAAACACACTGGAGGGGTTTTTAAGATAAACAGGGTCAGAATTCAAGTACTCCTTCCTCCCTGATGTGGAGTGTGGGCTGAGACTCTGTCTGAAGTTAAAGTACCAAGACAGAGGTTTAATAGTTGGAAACTCTGAATTTTCCAGCTCCTTTCTTCCACCAGATGTGTTAGCTTGCCACACAGTGCCAGGAAGTGTCTCTTTTCAATTTGCTTTAGCAGTCAACTTACCTATAAAAGTCATGGACAGTGGTAAGGCAAGGAAAGCAAGGAGCCCAAATATAAAGCATGCTGTGAAGGAGAAAAGAAAGACAGTGTTATTTGGGCTAGTTCAAGTTTAGAGGCCAGCATTTCCACCCAGTTCTTTACAGATGCTCTGTATCCACATAATTGTGTAGGAAGAAATGCAGTGCACTTGATGGGGTGGGAATATCACCTCCGTGGTGCAGCATTTACTGTGATGGGACCAGCACATGTTTTATCACTTCCAGGGTGCAGTGAGGGACACAAACTGCTTTTGCAGCTACTACTTGCAGCTTGTCTTGTTGCAAGGGCAAGGAGTCATCCCCTGCTGCCTTATCCTGCATCCATTCCAGAGGCACTGCCAGGAAACTTTGCAGTAACAAGTAATTTTGCATCAGCTAATCCATGGCAACTGATGAGCCGTATCTGTTTGCTAAGCAAATAGCAGCTCTAATGCCATTCCCCTTAGTTTTCACTGATAGCTAAATAAACTGCCTTTATTACAGATGTGAATAGTTTCTGGCTGGTCTAACTCCCTGACCCAACTTAGCTCATGAGCACAAAGGCAGCAGCCCTGCTGCAAGGAGTGGGATTTGTCATTGGGATAGATCAGCTGAAGCTGCGTGGAAGAATGCTCTTAGGGGTGCACAGACTGTCCCTGCTGGTGAGTGGGCCTGAGGTGCTTACTTACTCCCTAGAGAGTTGCTGGTGTGTCTGAGCCCTGATATTTCCCCTGCACAGCCAGATGCTGCAGAGGATGCATGCTCACCTTCTCGGTGGGTGAGGGACACTAGTGTCAAGAGGTGTGAGCAGCCTGTCTCACAAGAGCTGTTCCCTCTGTGCCTAATCACCAGCACTTGCCAACATTAAAGTGAAATGCTGCCCTGCCAAATGAGAGTAAAATATAATGAGGACATTCTGTGGCAAATGTCTCTGCAGAGCCCTTCCAGAAATGGCTCAGGCTGCAAGTGGGTGCCTAAGGGTGCCGAAGTGCAGGTGGGCATAGGTTGCAGAGGGGCTGAGAAGAGCACGGATAAGAAAAGGAGTAGGATGTCTCCTTGGAGGCTTGCAAAAAAATATCTTGGAGCAAGTATTTGGAGCTGGCTTGGGGCCAGCCCTTTCCCCGGGTAAACCATGTTCTGCAGTTCCCCGTGCCAGAGAACTGCAACCTCTGCAAGGTGCATGGTGTCCCCCTGGCCGTGCAGGAGCAGGGACACTGCCAGCACCCTGCAGACAGTGCCGCGCTGGGAAATTCCACAGCACTGCCAAAATATCATCCTCAGGCAGCCTTAGAGAAAAAGGGCAGCATCACTGCCTCTGTTTTACAGAAGGAGAAACAGAGAGAGGACATAGGAGCAGCATCAAAATTCAGAGCAGATCCACCAGGATTTCTGACTCGCAGACACTTTTCATGGAAACACACCATCCCCCACATACTGCTCGTTTTTTCTCCACAGAGAACTAGGATCTTACACTTCAGCACTTGGGAGACATCTTTCTCAGAAGCAGCATGTTTGTTATCTCTATGAACTGGGAGAGACTGAGGGAATTTTGAGCTGAAGAAAGCACTTCTGTTCCTTTGTGCAGCCCCCTCCTCCTTTCCCTGTCGGCCAGTCTCTCTCTCTCTCTCTGTCTCTCTCTCTCATTTTTGCTCAGACTCCTATCTCTTGAATGTTGCACAGTACAGAAATTCTTCCTCTTCTTGATTAGTGTCCTACACTTGACTAAGCTCTTTCAACCACTGACAGCCTCTCATTAGAACAGCTCAGCCTAGAGCCTCCCTTTTCACCACATGTCACATTTTGTGCTAGCTCCTCTTGCTGTTAAGTTATCTAGACTATTCTTTCATATTAAGAAGCGATGGTATTGCAAATGAGTTGGGCTTCCAACATCATTTCTGGGTAAACAGTGCCCACAGGCTGGGCAACTCATTTATCTGGTGCCCAAAGGGGTGCAGTTCAGCTCTGCAGGCGCTGCACCGACTGCCTGGTGTTGCCACAAGTCCTGTCATTGCAGCGCAGCCCTCGGAGCGACGTCACCCCTCTGCCTGCGGTTTCGTAGCTGCCTCCTGTCCCTGCCCGTGCTGCAGGAGCTCGGCGAGAGGAGGAGGAGGAGGAGGCGGCATCGTGTCATTTGTTAATTGTGCAGCCCCCGGTCTGCCTGACCCCAGGGAGGGACGCTGCAGTAAGCTCTGAAACAAGGCTCAGGGGGCTCATGTGCGTGTGAGGCTGCACATCTGGCACACAGGTGTCTGTGTTTGCTTGTGCCTGACATCTACCCAACAGCCCGATTTCGGAGGGGAGAAATGGGAGGTAGAGCCCACTCAGAGCTCAAGAGAAAAAGATAATGGTTCATTAATTCTGCTCCCAAAGCAGTAGCTGGGAATGTATTTACTCATTATCTCCCCATTCAGCTACAGCCTCTTAGGTCTCGAATTGGAGGGGCAGATGCAGAGTCTGGGAAGGCTTCCAGATCCATGTTTAACCAAGTGAGACTCTTCAACAATTGCCCACACAACTGGCGGGGCTCTGCAGCCACTCTCAGTGTCGCTAGCAGCGCTAAAGACTGATTTTCCCTAAATGTGTGGGGGTTTCACAGAAATGCCGCTCAGCTGGGATACGCACATTCTCTGCCTGGGATTGTCTGGGCTGTGCTGCCCCGTTCTGGTCCGAAGACAAATTGCTCCAGAAAATGGTGCTTGCCGCAGGGTAGCACAGCTCCGCCGAGAGGATGCCGCTGTGCAGGCAGGTCCGCATGTGGAGCTCGTGGTGTTTTTATGTCGGCGATATCGCCCACAGGCTGGTCAGAGAAGCCCCTGGCCCCATTCCTGAAATGAGTAGCAAAAAAGGGCTGGTAGTTTCTAAAAACACAACGCAGGTAGGGAAGGGTTTCCAGGCACGCCTCGAAGGGGTATCTGCTCCATGAAGCTGGTGCCAGGGCATGAGAGCTCACTGCTCTGTACCAGTGCTGGGGCGCTGGTGAAGTCCTGCTGTGGGACCCTAACGTGCTGGGAAATGGAAGAAGGGAAGAGCTCGTGTTTGGGATCACAACAGAGGGGGAACAAGTGGCTGAACATCTTGCACATTCCTTGAAATCTGGTCACAAAAATCAGAGCAGTAGGTGCAGGTTTTGTGTCTCCTGCCCAGTAGTAGTCAGCTGATATAAATCTGATGTTTTGCTGTGTTCCTCTTGCCAGGATTTCCCCAGAGAAGTCACAATCTCTCTTCTGTTGTATGTCATGGTCTCTCTTTTGTCTGATGCCTGAGCCTTTGCATCTTCCACAGCCATGCCCCTGCACTGCAGCAGCTCTCCTCCGGGCTCTCTGCCACTCCCTCACTGTACCTGGCCTCAGGACACACAGCCTGTTGCCCTCTGGCATTTGCTTGGGATCTGGAGGTTGCATTGGACGTGACACCAATTCTCCCGTGGACTCCTCAGACTTTATTTTGCTGCCACAAGTTTTCCAAGCACTTGGAAGCTTCAGATCAGCTCAGGCTGTCCCTATTTACTTTGAAGAGAGAGAAAAGTTTCTTTCTTTTCAGGTAAGAGTCTTCACAGGATTTTCAGAAGCAATTTATGAATATAAATCTCACCTACCTACTCTCCTCAGTAGTATGCGAATACAGCTGTAGTGCAAGCTGCTCAGTGGAGTGACAAGCTCTCTCATAATAAATACAGTAATAAATGAAGTGTTGATTGCATTACCATCACTTCCAAGTGCTATTTGTTCTGNGGCTCCTAGCCCTGATTGTTTATTACATGTAGCCTGTCAGGTTCTGGATAAAAAGGATTTTTTTTTTTTTTTTTTTTTTTTTTGATGACATGCTACCAGTTTCCAAACAAATTCTGCAGTTACCTTTGGACACCCTGTGGGAAGGCTTCTCTGAAGGGGCCTGACTCCCAGCAGCCTGGATGTTAGGAAATTCGGGTCAAATTCAGTTGGCAGGGCCCCATGCCTGCTGATGCCCCGAGGCAGATGCAGATGGCAGTGCAGTAGCTTAGCAAGCAGTGTCACAGTGTGCTGCACTGCAGCATGGGTGGAGTAACAGGCTGGAGTGCAGAGGGGGAGCAGCTATTTTCATCCATGTTTTATTCCTTCATGGTATCTGCAGGCATTCCCTGCAGTACTGATAGGCACTTGGAGAAAAGAAAGAATGTAGTCTGTGAGGGTGTCGTGGTGGCAAAGAAAGTCTTGACAGATCTTTCTGAGGAACCAGCCTCAGTAAGGTTGTATGTTTTACAGACCAGGGATGAGTCTGCCCATGATTTTGGTAGCTGTGGATACTGGCTGTCTTTCTGTGTTTTCAAGTCACAGGGAAATGTCACTATCTCAGGTGGGATATGCAGAAAAGACTCGAACAAAGCAACATGAAGGAAAGGAATTAAATCTGTTCAGCTTGGCCAGCCACCACCAAATGAGAAAATAACAGCAAGGTTTCAGCACTCAAAACCAGACCTGTGAGTGATCTGAAGAGTAGAGACATGAGATATCCTTGAGCAAAACCAAAGACTGCTCTGTTCATGAGGCAAAATGCCATAGCAAGGAGATATATTGGTGGACTAGTCTCTGGGGATGAATGGCAGGAATCCCATCCCTGGCATGACTTAATCCATTGACCAGATTGGATACTCAGTAGCTGGAGGATTCAGGGTTAGGGACAGCCGTTCCCATGGAGGCCTCTAGTTCCAGAGCAAAGCCACCATTTGAGGCAGGGGAAGTGTGAGAAAACTGAACAAATCCCAGCTCAGGGCTGTTTGCTGTGTTCCATCACTCTTTGCTTAGGCAAGGTTGAATTACTGCGAAATAGAACTTTGGTACCCAGATATCAGCATCACATCACCTAAAATTTATGTCTTAGGTGTAGGTGCTTTGGAGGTTGAGCAATATTGCAGAGTATCTAGCCTGAATTTCATATTATGCCTCTGGGTACTGAACTACAGTTACGCCATGGTCTAAATTCTGGATTTGGCCCCTTGTGAATAATTTCCAGAAGTGCTTTTAAAACAACATTTAGGTGTTACATATAGAGCCATTCAATTTGCTTTGCAGTAGACCCAGGATAGTGGATTAGCCTTTTTAATTTTGGTCAGTGAGTTGAAGACTGAACTTAAATTGCTACACCAAGAATGAAAAGATGCTCCACAGGTGGGTTGGCTCTTGGGAGTTATTTAAATACAAGGAGACCACAGGTACAAATGTGTGTTTGTGCTAAAAACCTCTTTGAAAAATATATATAGGATTATGAGGAAAAGTGAAATTAAACATCACTGCACTTCATGGGGGCTTGCATTTTAATTAATATAAAATCAATTTTGTATGCACTAGCTGATCCATAGCTAGAGCAGAGCTGATTTTGAACTTAAACATGCTAAGAACCTGAAGATACTTTTCTGAGATGGTATTTTTGAGTTCCTTACTCATGGATGACTTTTCAGGTACCCAAGAGGGTGCTTCTGGTATAGAAGAGCACAGGTGAGATCAGAACTAATCTCAATCATTAAAAAAAAATAAAAAATCAGAAGGATTAATTATTTTCTCTGTCATCATTGAAGTTCCAGTGGTAATTTAATAACAGGGAATGGTAACATTTTGCTTGTAGCCACTAGGAACAGAAATCAGAGAGAATACCACTTTTGACCTTTTAAATTGTGATATTCACCAATGGGTCCAGATCCTCCCTGCCTGTCCTTTCTGCAGGAAGTGAGGGATCCCACAGGGACCGGTTGGGTCCCAATTCCACTCCCTGGTGCCTGTCAGGGTATAATGAGGGTGCATGCTCTGAACCCCTTGTTTTCCACTACCCCTTCCTTTCTCCAGGAGCATGAAGAAATGGGCCAGAAAGTATCCTGTCCTTCCCTACCTGTGCCAGGTTTCTGCAGGGAGGCCTGTATTGACCTTTCTGTCCATTTGGCCTGGTTTTCTCTGCCAGGTTGTAAGGCAGCAAGGAGTTGAGAGGTTTAATCATTAATAGAAGTTCATTCTGAATTTTGAGAGCCTTTCAAGCAAAGCAAAGAAGGAATATAGAAGGAATGTAGAGGGAATGTAGAAGGAATATGGAAGGAATATAGAAGGAATATAGAAGGAATATAGAAGGAATATAGAAGGAATATAGAAGACCCCAAGGGTAACACCCTAGACTGGCAAATGCAGCAATTAGTGTGGGTAAAGTATCAGTTATGGTGAGTGTTCAAGAGGTTTGCTGCTTCTTATATTTGAGTGGAATTAGAAATTGCTACTGCCTAGGAGTGAAAGCAAAAGGCACTTGCAACTCAGAGTGAGAAGAAGATGCAGCCAGCAGGAGTAAGCTGCTTTAAAACTCATGGATTTTAACCTCCTGGTGAGAACAATGCTTCCCTGATCTTACAAACCCCACCTCTGAAGTGTATTTCTCCTCTGCCTCCGTGCAGCTTGCACAGCATCAGCCCAGGTCAACTTTCTTCTGCTTGGCTCCTCGGGGAGCAAGAACCAGCCTGTTCAACCAGCTGTCAGCTCATTAGAGCCCTCTCTGTCCTCCACCCTGGGTGGGAAGAACCAGTTGCTTTAAAACCTGAGCAAGCCCAGTCTGTCATGCAGAAGAACCTCTGTCCAGATAACTGGTGCTTCCCACCCACAGCAAGGGGCTGCCAATGGGGGGTACCCACACCTGCAGTGGCCTTTGTGCAGCAGAGCAGGCAAGCAGAGAGAAGAATAATCTGTCCCAAATCCCACTGGGTGAAAGGGGGGTTATTCCTGACCATATGCCATCCCCAGACTGGTGTTCCTGTGCCATCACACAGGCTGGCAGCAGTTTTGCTTGGTGGGAATTGCTCCTAGGAGAGTTTGTTCCCAGGCTGTCTGTGCTGCACTTCACAAGGTGATTTCCCCTGTGGATGCTTCTGCTGCTTCCCTGTGGATGCTTCTTGCTGCACTGTGTGTAAGGTAGCACTTCAAAGAGGAGGCAAACACATTAGTTTGCTTAGGCTGTCTGTTGCATCCCATATTTAGGTGCATGGTGGTGTTTGTATTTGTTTGAAATTTTGTGCTGGTTGCTGTACTTCAAAAACTGCAACAGGCAGCTGCTGTTAAGGTAGAGTTACTATTGCCCACTCCATCAGTACCCAAAATTATCTAGGAAAGGAGATTTCAGTGGAAGATTCAGGTGGGACTTGGTACCATCGTGATTCTTTTATACACCTGGCTTAGCAACAGGGCTGCTTAAATACACGAGGCAATGGCTGCCAGAACTGCCTTACCATTGCTGGCAATTTTGGATATGCACCGGTGGCAGGCTTTCTCCAGGCCAGCAGCCATTGTGGTGAGCCTTTTGGGGTGCCTGTGGAGAAAGAGAAATTAATATGGCTATGAGAAGTGTCTTTGCCTTGCTAAGTGTCTTGACTCAGAGTGCTCACACATGCTGGCAGGCTTTCACTACCCTCAAGAACTCCAAGGATGCACTAATCCAGCCAGCAGCGTGGCATATCCAGAGGCAGGCGTGCCTTCCAGCAGCACCAGGCTCGCCTGCTGGTGATGGTGCTCAAGCTCTGGGATCACAGGGAAGCTGGGGAGAAATATTAATGCCATCTTCCTGAGAGCTATGAAAGGTTCTATCTTCACTTTGATTTGGTTTCGAGCAGAACAAAGAGTATTTAACTGTTATGAGAAAAGCCAGGGAGACAGGTGGGGCTTGCTGCACAAACCTCAGAAAGCATTAATTAATGAGCAAAAATGAATTAAAGAAAATAAGGAGAGAGGATGAAAAGAGTTTTAAGGTCGAGGAGGATTCTGAAGAGGAATATGGAATAAAACTGCAAACCACAGGGAGCCCAGAACAACATGCCTTTGACAGAAAAGTAGCTGGATTAGAAAGTAGCTCCTTGTAGAGAAGAATTTTTACGAGGTGAGGTGAGGGATGAGCGAGCAGCCAGACATCCAAGGTCGGGCCTCAGACAGCACCAGACAGTTAAGTGGCATCCCACATCACTGGGAGTGTGGAAAGCTCACACACAAACACACACTCACACATGCTCCAAGCCTCAGCTTCTGGCCAGGGTCACCACAAGTCTTCCACCACCAGCAGCTGTGTGACACAGAAAGATGTGTGTGGAGGAGGCCAGGATAAGGGAAACTGCATTCCTGCACCTACCTCAAAATAGCCTCTGGATTTCTTAATGGTTAAAGAGCAGTAATTTAAGCTTAGCCTCATCGTGTTCTTAGTTGACATGAAATCCACTGTAGGGCTTTCTTGTGCAGTGCTGTGTCCAGCTTGGCCCAGAGCCTACTAGGGACCGTGGGTCCCAGGCATGTGTTGAAGGTGAAGACAGACTTGTTCAATCAGCTGATCCATGGCCATACCCCCCTCCAAAGCCCTACTAGCCAGAGCTGAGCAGAAGAGGCTGTCTCCAAGCCCAGACAGGACCCTCTGCTGCCATGGGGAAGGGGGTGGACTTTACTCCTTGCACAATGGCATTGCAGATTCTGTTTCCTGGCAGTTAATGGAGGCAGGTGTGGCTTTACCTGTGGGTGAGTGACCAAGCAAGAGTCAGGGACTGAAGCATTTACAGACGTCCCACCAGGTCAGTAACCCTTGCAGGCAGCGGCCAGCCACCAACATATACATCCAGGTTTCTAGTGTGCCTGATCTCATCAGATGTCTGATGGAATTTAGCTCTCCTTTTCCAGCCCTCGCCTTCGTATCCATCCGTACTGAACAGTGGACTGGAATGGAAAATATGTCAGTGTGCCTGACCTCTGGTGAGTGCATGTGTCTCCTACCAGCCACCAAACCTTCTTCAGCAGAGCAAATGCTGTGCCTGTGGGCTGCAACTATTGAGGAGCATTTCAAGGAAAAAAAACAAAACACTCTTGCATGCTCAGGGAAAATGGAAAGGAGGGAGGGAAACTGGTACCTTTCCCAACCAAATGACACATAAACTTTAAAACTTTCAGTGCAGGTTTGTTTCTAGAAGGTGGACAAACAGGCATTCATTTTGCATCTGGCAATGGCTGCTGACAAAGGTGTTCTAAATTATGCAGAGATCGGGAATATTAGTCTTTATGTAAATGTTTATGACTAAAATTACTTCTATAGCAGCAATTCTTATAGAAACTATATTCATCAATCCAATGCCATATTAAAAATCAGTTAAATATCAAACTATCTTCATCAGAATTTATTGTGGCTGGGAATGTTGTATTTCCATAAGCAGAGGGTAAAACGGATGTTTTGTCTTTATTAACTGCTCTTCTACCCCAAAATCAAAAAGACAAACCGAAGGGGGACTCGGTATCTGGAAGCATGTCACCACCTAGTGACGGAGCCCAGGAGTGACCGTGAATCCGAGCCCTGCGTGTGCCGTTCCAACAGGTGAGATAAAGAAAGCAACCTCAGGATGGCTGCGCGCAAAGCCTGTTCGCACAAGGACACGACACACATAAACACCAGGTAATGGCTTCAGTCCCTCCTCAGACTTTGGCCTGGTCTTCTCCAGGACTGACAAATCCCTCAGAGAAATCACTATATTTGCCAGATGAAGAGGTGTTGCCCCTTCCCCCCACACCTTTGGTGATTCTGCAGAAGCTGCTGTAGGTGTTAAGGATGAATTATTTTCCTTTGTGCCGATGCATAAGGGTGCTAAAGTGCAATTCAGCAGCCAGGAAGCTGCAGAACAGTTTTGTTTCCCAGGTGAAACAGAGAAATTGTCACTGAAACTCACAGGAAACTGAAATTTGTGCAGCACGAAGACTGGTGGCACACAAGGGCAGGAAGGTGTCCTGCCCCACTGTGCCTGCTCCCACCTTAATAATGAGTTGGGAAAGTCATACGCAAAACATAAAACTCAGCCACAACTAGGAAATAAAGTTAAAGGCCAAAGCCAACTTCTAGACCTGCTCCCATCAGTCCTTCCCCGTGTTTGTTTCCCCAGTGGACAGGGACCTGCCCTTGGGTTAGATGGGCCAGCAAGCAGCAGGGAAAAGCCTCTGAACCCCTTGCAGGAGGCTGGAGCCTCTCCATACAGCGGCTTTATAGGGTGGCAGGTTGCAACTGAGCCACACTAGAGTCACAGCTCCCCTGTGCCTCTTCCAGGGGTACAATACCTCTCACCGAGTGCCCTCCCTGCTGGTCGGCAGCCGGGTTTGCCCACCCACAGCTCGCACTGTGTCTCACATTACTGCCTCCTGTTGTAACTCAGTTCCTCGTCCCTTGCAGGCAGCAGTGCTAGGTGTGTGTCGCACAGACACTCAAGCCTGTTTCCTTTGTTATTTCAGCTAGTTTTAGCTATAAACTATTTCTCTGGTCCTTAAGCATTCCTAAATGTTCAGGTCCTAGGAGTCAAAAGGTGAGCACTGGTGAACGCCTAACCTACAGCAAAGCCAAAAGACAGCCTCAGGCTGGCCCCACCATGTGTCAGTCCATACAAGAGCCACGTTCACATTTGTACTATGGTGTTCAGGCTTTTCAAACTGAGCCCTTCTCTCTCCCAGAGGCAGGTGCCCCACTCTGTGCTGGTGAACACAGCAGGCGGAATTGGTGGGGTTTCCTAAGATCCCAGTTCCCACTGGATGGCTGCTGACTGCCTGGGCGTCCCTGCTGGGACACGGGCGGTACACATGGGCCAGCAGACCCCTCCAGAGCAAGGCTTTTCTCTAAGGAATGCTACAGGGAACGAGTCCTCTTCATTTTTCTGAAATATTCCGAGCAAAGTCCACTTCCAGATCCGGTCTCCTAACAAACCACGAAGCCCCACACTGGTTTTTATACCGTCACATCGTCCACTCCCCAGCAAGCCCCTCTTACCTGAGAGCGCTGTGGGTGCCAAATCCCTTCACCTGCTCGTGTGGGACACGGGGCAGAGGAACGGCAAAATCCAGCCTGCGGTGGAAGCCAGCTGGGAGAGCCCTCTCCGGTGGGACCCCAGCGCTCTGCTCGGCTCCCTGGGACTCTGCCCGTGGGCAGCGAGGCACGGAGGGGCAGCCTGGGGGCTTTTATTCCTCCTGGCCTCCCGCTCTCACCGCTCTCGACGGCAGCACCGTGGGAGCTGTGGGATGCGGGAGCGCTCGCCGGCGGAGCCCATCCTCATTAGTTTCCCCACTCCCACGGCTGGCTGGAGCCACAGCCCACCCTGTGCCGTTTCAGGGTGACAGCAGGGGGAAGCAAAGGACCCCACACAACTGTGACTGTACAGGAGGGATAAAAAAAAAAAAAAAAAAAAAAAAAAAAAAAAAAA
>VYXF01003961.1:142688-245754 GCA_013397295.1 Polioptila caerulea | reverse complement strand
AAAAAAAAGAAAGAAAAAACCCACTTTATTTCGTTTTTATTGAATGCTATTCATCAGAGATTGTCTCCCACTCACTGGTAGTTCAGGAGGTGAACATGTGTGTTGTTCTGTGTAAAGATGATTTTCCTTTAAATAATAAATACTTTTTTTTAAAAATTCCTATCCTCTGTTCCCCTGCTTATCCATGAAAGTAACAAATAGCCCAAATTAATGTGAGCAAAATTTGCCCACAAGCCCAGAATATTAACCAGGAAATTCCAGTACTCTTGAAACTTGCAGTAAGAGGAAGTGGAATCACTAAAAATATAAAAGCCAAAGCCCCTGTTAGAGTGCATATATTCTTTGTTTATGTCACTACAGAGTGTGCTAGACAAATGTGTAGAGTTTGCAAAACCTTTTGGGAGTCCCTGAAAAATGAAGTGGGGGATAAAAAGATTAGCTCCTCACACGAGGGCATAATAAAGCTACTGAACATTTCTGTCTTAATTGTGCTTTGTGCTAGAGTATAAGGGAAAGTTACCACAACTGAATAAAATGCTAAACTCTCCTAGCAGCAAAATGACTGCTTTAATATAACAGCAGGAGTATAAACCTCTCACTTATAAGATATAGCTGACAAAAGAGGCTTATAACTCACAGAGGTTTTACATGGGAAAAAAAAAAAAAAGCCTATGAAGGTACTATTTTTGAAGTATGATAATCTAAATCAGCAGTTTAATTTGCACTTCCACATATCAGAGTTAATATTCCCATTGCATAGACATAATAAAAAGTGCTGTTCCATTGACAACAGATAACATTGTGCATTTTCATTTTTTAATTTTTTTTTTATTTTCTCACTCATGAAATATGCCTTTGCCACCTTTCAATGTATTTGTTCTCCTCAGCTGGAGGATAGTGAACCATATTTAACACCATATCTGCTCAACAGAACTGAAAATTCTAATCCTCTGAAAGGGAACAACCTCTTAACTCATGGGAAAAAGAACTATGTGTTTGCTGGGGGGTAATTATGGTGAACAATAAAGGCGAAAAAGCAGGAATACCACACAACAGCTGAGTGACCACAAATGAGCTAGGATGGAGTTCAGTGCTGTAAGGACATGAGTGGAGTGAGGAGTCTCCATTGCAGTTGCCTGAATATGTAATTTCTGAGAAGGAAGGAGAAGGAAGGAGAAGGAAGGAGAAGGAAGGAGAAGGAAGGAGAAGGAAGGAGAAGGAAGGAGAAGGAAGGAGAAGGAAGGAGAAGGAAGGAGAAGGAAGGAGAAGGAAGGAGAAGGAAGGAGAAGGAAGGAGAAGGAAGGAGAAGGAAGGAGAAGGAAGGAGAAGGAAGGAGAAGGAAGGAGAAGGAAGGAGAAGGAAGGAGAAGGAAGGAGAAGGAAGGAGAAGGAAGCTAGTTGTCTGGGCCTGATCTTCCTCTGAGAATCCAGTAGAAGAGGCTGCCTTGGTGTTCCAAATCCCAGCTATTTATCCAGGTAGGAAATGATTGGCTCCTCCCCCTGGGTGGAGCATCTCCCAATGCGATGATATAAATTTGTCAGTCATGCAGTGAGACTCAATGGGCAATTAGCAGAAAATGACTCCCTGGATGAGGATGGGTCCTGGAAGAGATAAAGAAATCTCCCTGGCTGTTTTTTTACCAGTTGGCCCATTAACAGAGGGTTACCCCATACTTACCTCCACCCCCATGATTTCAACAGATGATGATAGAATACAGACTTTGGTTACAGCTTGCACTACAACCCAAGACAGGTAGGAAACAACTTCTCATTACCTATAGACAATGTCTTTTGCTAGGCTGAGAGGATTGCCAGATGCACAAGCTCTTCATTTGCTCTGTAACAAACTGGTCCGTGACTTCAGATCATCTGCTGTTGCTCTAAGTTTAAATTCATCAAATTAACCAACTGAAGGTCTTGCTTTGGGGCTTGATTTTTGTTTTTGTTGTTTGGTTGCTGGAGTTTTTTTGTTGGCATTGATGTGGTTGGGGTAGGTTTGTTTAGGCGATTATTTCTGGACTTTTGAGGCCACACAGTATGGAG
The DNA here is from genome assembly GCA_013397295.1 of Polioptila caerulea. Taxonomy (NCBI): domain Eukaryota; kingdom Metazoa; phylum Chordata; class Aves; order Passeriformes; family Certhiidae; genus Polioptila; species Polioptila caerulea. The sequence goes on along the minus strand of VYXF01003961.1, from coordinate 243,712 downwards.
AGGGTTGTGTGCAGGGGTCAGAAGGCTGCCATGGAAAGGCTTCTCTACATCATATTACTGCTTTTGTAAGGTGATGGTGTGATGGAGCAACTTTGAAAGAATGACACGGAACCTGAGAAACTCAAGAAATCTTTTTTGCTAAAGCTGAGTCTTTAAAAAATGGAGTTGTAACCAAAACTTGGCTTGATTCACCAGTGGAAGGTGCCCAAAGTTCCTTCCACAAAACATATGGCATGTATGGCATATACAGAGCTTTGCCTTAAGTCAGTGAAGATATTTGGGGATTCTGTAACTCCTGCCATCTCATTTTCTCTCTAAAAAAACCTACTTCCCAAATCCAAAGATACCTGAGCACTTGCAGCAACAACAGATGGCCCCTCCTGTGCACAGTAACTTCTCCAAGAACACAGATGCTCCCTTGAGTGATTTACCTGCACATGGGCAGAAATTAAAGCCTTTGGACAGGTGAGGAAATCTCTTTAAGGCTGCTCCATATGTTGGTCAGAAAGTGATTCCTGCTGTTTTAGATGGAGGCCCACTGAGGCAGAGCAGGCACCCACCCACTTTGAGGTTGCTGGCTGTTGGTACATAGTGGAAGTGGCAGTGCCACACATTAGGTGGCATCTCATGATCCAGGTATGACATGCATTTGTGTCCACTGCTCCTGGCCTCCCGTCTGGGAATCAGATCCCAACTGCAGACACTGAAATGTTGCTGTGGGGGTGTCCCAGCTGCCATTAAGACCAATGGAGAGCTGCTCTGTACAGAGACAGTGGGGTTTGTGGTGGGATTCAAGAGGTGAAAAGGGTCCTAGAACACTCCATGCACAGAATCCATCCAAATATCAAAAAAAAAAAACCCAAAAAAACAAAAACCAAAAAAACATGAGAGCTTCCCACTCCTTTTCCTTGAAAGGACAAGAATAGAAGTTTTTTACTGATGTGCCAGAGAGCAAAGTTTTACCCACTTAGTCCTTCCCAGGAAGGAAGTTACTGGTAGCAGTGATGTTGAAAGCACTTTGGAGTGAAATTCACCTTCATATATTACCAGGAAATTTGTGTTGAAATGGCAAAGGATGGGGAGTCGAAAGCTGAAAGAACCTCTTCATCCTTTTTGGTAATGGAATTTACTTTGTAAGGAGGAAAGAAGAAAAACAGGAGAGAAAGAAATAATATATCCTGCTGCTGCAACTTCACAATTTTATGGCAGGTGCTCAAATATCAAAAATTTACACCCAAAGGTTTCATCCACCATGCCACCACTGCAGATGGTGTTTGTTGTGCTGTTTGCTGCACTTGCACCACCAAAACCTCTTGTCTAGAAAAACAATGTTTTGCTAAAAATTCAGAAAGTATTTGACCAGACAATATTCTTTCCACCATCAGTCCTTTCCAGCTATACTGTCAAATAGGGAGCTGTAGCAGGAACACAAAAACATTCTGGAAAGAAGAAACACCTCCTGCCTGGAGGGAGGGATGAAGCAATCTGAGAGAAGGAAAAGCTTTCCATTACCATTTACAAAGAAAATATCTCACCTGAGAAGAAGACTGAGAAGGTGTCCTAGACAACAAGACTTTCTTAATGAACAGAATTGTGTCTATCTGAACTATTCCTAACTAAAAAACTGTTTTCTGAAGTTCATACAAGGAAGTATTTTAGTAGAAGCTGCTTCTAGCAGAAGTAATGAAACATTTGAAAAAATCTTGAAACAGAAAAAGCTAGAACAGATTTCCAAGGGTTATGTCTGTCATGATGCAGTCATGATGGTTTTTAACCTTGGTTTCTCCTAAAATCCTCTTGAAACATCTCATTCTTCCTGCCTGTCCTCAGTTGCTGGATGGATAGTTGATTTTGTCATCAAAAAATTTGGTTGAATTTGGTTCAAGGTCTCACCAAGAGGCCACTGTGACTCAGTGAAACATTCTACAGCCAAACAGAAACTGAACACTCCTGTCTAAATTTTAGGACAATTTCAACAGAAAAATAGAGGCAACTTCTGTCAGTAAAGTGCCTCTTTCACATCCTGGAGGATCAGGGTCAGAGTTGCACTAAATGTATTTGAAGTGCACATAATGGAAATATTGCATACTTTCACAGAGAAGGTGTTCAAATGACCAAAATTTCAAAAACTAGAAACATAAATCCAGGTTAAAATACCTACTCTAAAGACAAACCTGATTTTATAATTGACTCATCCACCACTTCTTCCCAATGACTTCAGTGGAACCAACCCATTTTAAAGTCAGGCTACTCTCCTAAAGCAAGCTTTCAGGTAGATTTAGGATCACAGGGTTTTTTTTGAAAGCCATCTGGTCTTGGCTGTATCTGTGCTCAGCTTTAGCTCCATCACTTGTTTTAGTTCAAATAACACAAGATACAGTAGCACTTCCCTTGGCTGCCAAATTTATTCATACTACCATAACAACATAATCTGAGAATGTGTCTGACATCCAGTGTGTGTGCTGTTTGTGTCTTCCTGACAGTTTTCCTAAGTAGGGGAGCTACTGAGGGCAATGAAACCCACAGATGGGTTTTATTATGCTTCAGAAGCAACCAGCATGAATATGGAGCAAAGTACTCGTTCTGGCTCGTAGCCAGCATTGCTGGACTTCAAACCAATGGTTCCAAACTTGGTGAAATTCTGTCACTGTAGGTGAGCAATGGATCACAGTCACCAGTGGGTATCAGAGACCCAGCTGCCATTGGGACTGCACTTCTCTAAGTGTTGTGTGCCTCTGTTCCAGAGTTTTCAAAATGCTAAGTTTTCCAGCAGCAAGACACAATTTTTTGGGGCTTTATTTCTTTTGATGTAAGAGATGGTAACAGAGGAATTATAAGAGTCTTAGCATGTAAAGACATATTTTTTTTCAAATTCATTTTACATCTGTTCACATAAGGCCTCTGTCTAGTCGGAGAACAGATCTAAACTAGCATCAGACTGGTTCTCCATTAGTTCTGCACTCTTACATTTGTCTGCAGAAAATTATTTTGATAGCAACCAAAAGAGTGTTTGCAGACCTGTGGAACAAAATGATATCATTTAGTCATTTTCTGTGAGATAATAATGGCGTTTTAATTGAAAAATGTACTCTGATATAATTACCCTACATCTTTATAAGCCTGCCTCAGGAGCACAGTGAAAGAACAAATGGCAAGATTTTTACTGTACCATGTGAGAAAAGGCTCTCAAAGTCTTATTTGTATCTTTTCATGCATGTTCAGGCGATGGAAGCCTCATAAGAGCAAAATGATTTCCTGATTTTCTCTGATCCTAAGGAAACTTTAGCCAAATGAATTAGAGGCAGACTCCAAGGTGGGACTCACTCATGCACCTGGGTGCCCTGTGCCCAGGATGTGCTGGGATATCTCCCTCAGCTTCCACCTGCAGCTCCCAAAGGACATGGGTCTCCTATGTGTTGTCTTCTAACAAACCCTCTGCAGAGGGATTTAGTGTTAAAAATGCCACTGGATACTTCTGTTTGGATCACTTCCTCCATGTCAGAGTCAAATTTGTTTTCCTAAGAAATTTTCCAGCTGAATCCTGAAAGGACAGGAGGGAAGAAGAAACGATTCCTTGTTTCTCCCTGCCTTGGGTTGCTGCTCCTCTGCCATTCTTTCAGGAGCAAGTCTTTTTTTGCAAAGGAACCAGGCTGAAATTGCCACACAGAGCAGTTTTTTATTTATAATGCAGCCTGCTCCCTCTGTGGAGCTGGAGGCACTGTGCAAAAAGTCATAATAAATCTAATGAAACAGGATAAATAATTAAGCCCCTTGAATCCTAGGTGTAGAATTACAAGGTAGAATAGTGAACAGAAAATTAGATTTTTGTGGTCTTTTCATTGCTCAAGTTTCATGTGATTCTGGAAACTGTAAATATTTTGGGGGAGTCTGTGAAGAGGCAGGAGACTGCCAAGGGTCAAGGGACAAGAGTACCCCGAGCACCACAGGGAAAAGGGCAGAGACAGGAGCCTGCTGACTGGGGATGAGGGGACCAGTGCAGTGCAAAGGGCTGGTCCACCCCTCTCCAAACCAGCAGCACCTGGAATCATGGTGGGAGATGACTTAGAGAAATCCCAGGATAAGAATTTCCAAAAGATCTGCTCCTCTGGGAGAAAGACAGGGCTCTTCCAGATGAGGACAGCATTCTATGGGAAGAAAAAGAAACTCTGTGGACAGATAAAACAGCTCTCCTGGAGAAGATAAGGAGGCCCTCCAGGAATATGAAATAGCCTTAAGGATTATAAAATGTTGGTCTGGGTGGAGGCCTTTGGTCCTGAGAGAGGATACGTCCACAGAGAAAAAGCACAAATTTTTCTGCTAGGCTCAGAGTCATGTGGAAAGCCATGCATACTGAAGTGGATACTTTATTTAAGCAGTGAAGAATTTCAACCAGTTCTCTAAGATGACATCTGACCTCTTTGGTATAAATCAGAGGAGGGGTTTTAGTATGATTTTCTTTTAAGCCGTTGCACTCAGCATTTCAGGACCTTATTTATTCTTTTGAGGTTCTGCAGCCTAAGGGATAGGGTACACCTCTGGTTTCCTGGTCTGTCAACAGGACATTTGTGGGTGGGTAAAGCCACAGGAAGGTGGCAACTTCATGGCTGAGATCATCTGGAGCTCAGAACAGCTCACCTAACTCAGTGCAGTACAATATCAACTAAATAAACCCTGATAAATGGGAGCAGTCAGATCCCCAATATTTAAGGGTTACAGTTGACACTTGAGTCTTAATGAGGGAACTTGTGCTGTTCTGCCAGATTTGGTGGAACATTTGATTTCCCACTGCTCTTGGAAGCATGAAAAAAAAAAAACCCATCTCAGGTGAGCCTCCCTCATCAGGTATCTGTCTGAGAGAAGTTTTGGCATCAGCCTTGCTGCCATGGGCAGAGGGCAGGGAAGAATAGAGAAAGATGACAGAAATCAGCAGCATGTGGGAAAAGCTACAAGCGGGAGGGAAAGTTGGCAGCAAGTCCCTGGGCAAGAGGGAAACAAATGTATCAGTTTGTGTATATTTGTGTGTATGTAAGAGCAGGAGAGGGTGCACGCAGGGACTGGGATTATTATTCATCTGCTGAGTTCCTATTGCCAGTGGGGACACAGGAGCCTCTGACAGAAAATCCTCAACAGCTGTAACACAACATGTGGTCACTATTTAGCAATACTTCATAGAATCATAGAATAGTTTGGGCTGGAAGGAACCTTTAAAGTTCACCTAGTCCAACTCCTCTGCAACATGTAGATCCCTGCCCAACCTGACCTTGAATATTTTCAGAGCTGGGGCAGATACCATCCCTCTGGGTAACCTGTTCTGCTGCCCCACCACTGTGATTTTATGTGATATGAGCACAGAAGCAGAGCCTTCTGCCAAGCTTTGGCACAGTAACTGCAGTTTTTATTTCTTCTTGAGAAACTAAACTCAGATGTTTTATGTTTTCAAAGTTTGAGCTGTGCAGGCTGTTCTAGAGACAAATCTCTATTTGACCGTCTGTACATCCAGAAGGAACATGAGGGACAAAAGCAATAGTGAAAACTACCAGGTATTGAATTTTTCTCTGGAATGGTAGCATTAGTAGCTCATTCTCCTTCTGTACAGGATTTTAGCACTGAATAGACTCGCAGACACAATGAAAGAAGCCTTTACAATTGCTGTTAAAGAATCTGATACTTCTGTGGCTGTCAGGCATTCTTAGGCTGTCACTCAAGGCTGCCACTCAAGTTCAGTTCTTTGTGATCTACTGAAGGATAAGGCTGCCTGTCCTGTTTAATTTTCCTCAAATTAAATTATGCACAATGTCTTTCCTGTCAAATCCATGAATATTTATTGTTCAATGAATAACTAGTCCATTAAAAAAAGCCAGCTGATTCAGCTAGGGTAGGAATGTTTTGCAACCTTGGTTATTATTATTCTATTATTGCCATGTAAGGCAGAGATGAAAATGACCTATTAGACCATTCAGTGCAGCTTCCTGCGAATTCAGGACTCTTACATGTCAGAGCTTTACTATTAGGTGCTATAGAGAAAAAGAACCTTTCAGAAAATAACAGTATTCAAAAAGCGCTTGTCACTTAATAAATTTTAATGTCAAAAAGCCAAGAATTTCTCTCAGTTATTCAAAAGCACACATCAAATTAGCATCCATTTAAACTAAAATTAGGTGTGCTCTCTCTGGAAAAGAGCTTGAAGCACATGAAATGCTCTTAGGAGAGCAGCTAGTCACTTCTGTCACGGCAGAGCAGAGCGGTGTTTCTCTGGTGCTGTTGGTGACAATAAAACTGGCATGTAGTTTAAGGCATTACATAGGGCAGCAGACAGGAGCCACAAGTTCAGCCAGAGAAAAGCATAAGCCTTTATGATTTTAGACTGCTGGTAGCTCCCCCCAAAATATTGCATCCACTTGGTAGCTTCAGAGTGACCTTTTCCTGGGTGGCATTGCTGGAGAGGGACCGCATGCAAAAGGCTTTCCAGGGCTGGGTATTTGAACTGGGAACTTAGAGGGCACCTGCTCTCTGTCCAGCAGCTCTGGACTGAGAATGAACCTCAGTCATGAAGGAGATCTCTGCTAAGTCTGGAGTGGTAAAGTAATGAGAGGAACAAATAAAATAACTCCCATAAACAAACAAACAAACCAACAAAAAAACACAGTTACATTTATCTCCTCTGCAACATGCACAGTGAGGCTGTCAAGATGTGACATCCAGAGTGAAAAAATACACCTCTCTTGGAAGAGCAAGTCTGCTGATCTGGCACAGATTGTCTGGAGGGACCAGAAAAAAATGGTAGATACCTGAAGAACTGAAGACAACTGAAGGAAGAACTCATCGAGAGTGGAAGGATCTAAAGAGGCTGCCAAGCCCACCTCTGCCTCAAGAGCAGCTGTACCTGTAGCGCACTGTGTAAATACTTCTCAGAGCTGTTTTTCTTATTTAATTCCCAGCACTGGTGTTTCAGAACCATCACTCACCTCTAGGATTTTATTCACATTAATGTAATCTAGTTTTTTCTTTCAAAGGTTTTGCTCAAGCAATTCTCAGGAGGATATTTCCTGCTCCAGGACACAACAAAAGTGGAAGTTATGGACAGCACCTTTGTTACCCTAAAACCACAGAACATCTCAAAGCCCAAAGCGTCTTAAAGAGGGATGACAACTCCCACAGAAAGCAATAAAGAGATTGAGTCAGTAGTGACAAATCAGCTTAAATATTTGAATGAGAGAAAGAAATAGCTCCTGAGCTCACCTGCACAATTTTGAAAGGCAGCAGTGTCATCAGAAAGCGTTCCTGACGCAGCTGTGGAGCAAACTCGTGGGAGAGACAGAACATGTAAAATGGCAAGAAGTCATTCAAGTCAACTGACACTTCTAGATGTGTCACAAACTGGAATGGTAAGAGTGACAGAAGAAAATTAAATTTATTCAGTATACGTAAGTGTATATTTAGCTGTAATTATCGACTCTATGTGTCAGCCATTGCATAGGAGGAATGTCAGAAACCTGTAAGGCATCCCTGTGAATCATGGGAAATTGGAGGTATGGAGCCACATCTGGAGATTCTGCTGCTGTTCTCCCAGTAAATCTGACTGAATTGTTCAAAGTCAGTGCAGAGAGTTTCCACGGAAATTAAGGGAAAGGATAGAATGCTGTGACTGAAAATACCAGATAGGAAAAAATAACCACACTTGTATCCTTCAGAAATTAACATCTAATATGGGTTAAAGAAGAGAAGGAAACTGTATTTAAAACAATTCTATAATGCTGAAAATGTCTCTATTTCTCCCCTTCTCTCTTTGTTTCTCCCCTCTTTTCTACTTCTTAAAATATTTTATTTATTGATTGAACTAAGAGCATGATCTGCAGAGAGAAGGGGAATTCCAGATTCTTGATTCTTTCTGGAGAGTTTGGGAGAGTTTTCACCCTGATCCAGTAATTCACTCAATCTACACAGTTCCCCAGAGGATCTAAAATCCCATATAAACCCATATTCACAATTAAAACTGGGATTCTGCTATTGCTAGTTCACAAGGGGGTATGAGAAACAGGCAAGAGGAGCACCCAGAGGAAGTGGTGAATTTGAGCAAAACCACACCTCCCCTTGCTGACGTGGGCTTTTGTCCAAAAAAAAAAAAAGACAATACAGATTTGCACCCAGGACCTTCAAAAACCACTGTGGCAGCCCAGGGGTTGTAAAGATAAGCACAAGTTTTACCTTGGTTCTTTGGGTTTGCAATACATGACACAGAACCACCAAGCAAGCAACCAGTGTCCCTGGGGTGCAAATTGTCCTCTTCTTCTTTGTGATTGTTGTGTGTGCACTGCTGTGTGTGTATACACAGACACAAAGCAGAGAGAAAAACTGGCCAGGAACCTGTCAGTGTGTGCAGTGCAGTCACTGTCACCCCCCTGCACTGCCCCTGCTGTTAGAAGTGTTGTGTTAATGACTAAGAGCAGGAGCTGTGCAGCCACGGATTCACCAAATCTCAGCTTTAAGGCTGTGGAAACAGGTTACCTCAGAACACCTTCCCTGCCATCACCACCTTCATCCTGTGCCTCACCACGCTTCTCAAGAATGGCGTGAGAAGATTAGTTAAGAATGGTAATTTTCTGGTGTGAATGGCAACACCACTGCTCACCTTCCACATTTTTAACATGAGTTACAGCATCATGATTTCACTATCCTGCAGTACAGCTTTCTGAGTGTTCTGGCGTGGGAGCTTTTCAAGAAGAATTACTGTTATTAGTCTTCATCTTAATGTGAATGTACCTTTCCAGAGCTCTGCTAAGCTAGCCTGAGAATGCCTAAATGGAAATTGGGTTGAAAAGCTGTTATTTGGCTGCTCTACCTGACAGTAAATTTTCAGTTTTTCATGTATAGATTTTCTTTCCTGTTCCTCAAGATTTGTGGTTTGACTGTTGTATTGCAGGAGGGAAGAAAAAAGTGTGAACCAAGGTAAAGTCTCTCTGGGAGCAGAGCAAGTGCCTCTTTTGTGAACGTGCTCTCTCTCTGCTGGCTTTACAAGAAGAAAACCAGCCCTCCCCTCATACTCCACGGCAATTTCAAACTGCAGCCCAAAAACACGAAATCCACAGAAGAAAGAGCTGTACATTCCCCAGTTGCTTCATATCTGTCATGTATGCCCCAAAAGTGTGTATGAAGTGACCTACATCGGCTTTACATCGTACACAATATTTGCTTCTCTGCGGCACTCAGATTCGCACCTATGTAATTAACAGCGATGTTTAATTTAAAAAGCCAGCCAAGCAGCAGCCTGATGGAAAGGCTTTAGCACTGTGAAATCAAGAGATGAAGGAATGATCTGTGACCTGATCTTTGGCACTGCTCACTCAGGAGCAGCACTTCCCTGAGAGCAGATGCAACCGAGAGCTGGTACAGGTGGAATTGGTTAACAGGGCAGATATCACTTGAAGCATCCACACTTTCCAAGGATTGGGAGAAGAAATTTATGTAAACTGATCTTCTTTCTAATGAAGGTATAAACAACAAAGCCTGCAAGGATCCCCCCGCAGGGAACCATCAGCCCTGCTCCAGCCTGCTGGAAAGCAGCAGCAGCAGCAGAGCAGGCTGCTTTCTGCTTACATGGTACTTATACATGTAAGTATAAGTACACTTATGTAGAATCACAGGTTGGAAGAGACCTCTAAGGTCATTGAATCCAACCATTAACCTAAAACTGCCATTTTCACCACTAACCCGTGTCCTCAGGCATTGTGTTCTGATATGGCACGTGGTATTTTCCATTCCAAGGTCTCACAGGGTGCCACACATGGGTGCACATACCCTGTTGTTCTCTGGAGAGCTGTGCAGAGGATGCTGTTGCCATTTCAAGGAATAGAACACAAAGAGGGGCTGAGAGGTTAAGGCTAAAAAATGATTTTGTGGCAGATCTCCGCTCCATCCATGACACCAGCCTGCCAACAGCACTTAGAACACTCACAGTTGGTGGCTTTGAAAAAGTGTGGTAACCACTGGAGATTCCAATCCACACCACTGTCTCTTATGGCTCCTGGTACACATATCTCTGTGACAGATAAAAATGTGATGCTTTTTACTTTTGACTCACTCTGTTGCAGATATTTATCAATTGTGAGCTTATGTTAAATCAGAGGTGAGTATGTTCCATCTCCTTAGCCTTGTGTTTACACCATTAGTTATGGTATATCCTTATTTTCCATTTAAACAGCCCACTTTCTACCCGTTTCAAAATACAACTTTTTCACAAGATTGAATCGGTTTTTCAGCACCCAAAGTTTTCTTTTGTCAGTCCAAGGATGAGAGCTGACTCCAGCACTCTCCAGAGTCATGGTCCATGGCTTTCCTGGGGAGTCCTCTAGCCAGCCCTGCTTTCCAGAACATGGCTTTCTTGATCCTGAGTGAGTAAAGACACTTACATCCTGCAGCTCCAGCTGTGGAGAGGACCATGGAGTTCACGTAAAGCCTCAGCTGGGGATGTTTGGGGCTGGCAAGGAGCAGCTTGTGGTGCACTGTCTCAGGTCCCCACACCTAACTGGCCCCACAGAGCACTCAAGGAATTTACTATCCTCCTTCTGGGTTGTCCTCCATGTGATCTTAATGGTCATTTTAAGATGTTAGGCCTTGCATTGAATCCTGTGTTGGAGCAGCCGAGCCCTCCTCAGCCTCAAGCCTTCCCCCTCCACTTGGGATTTCCTGGTTCATGGCAGCCCACCAGAGGCAAGCAGCAGGTTATGGTATAACCTGCAGCTAGACACTTTGAGGAATAGAGAAAATACACCAAAAGAGAGGGCAGAGGGGTTGGCTGGGAAGAGAGGACATGGCCAGGAAAACCCAAGTGGGTGGCAGCTATGGCCAGCACAACCCTCCTCATCATGTGCCAGTTTCCCACTCAACAGCAAATAATAGTGACAAATACATGTAAAGTTTCATTGCTAAAATGATTTGTATTTTGGGTACAGATGCTGGACTCCTCAGTTTAATGTTGCCTTGTGAAATTATCAGTTTGCAGCCTCATGCACAGAGACAATAACTGCTGCTGCACACATTGTCAGCGCTGTGTATTTTTAGACTCTTGTAGGCGTTTGTAGTCATTTCAAAAGGCCCTGATGATTTTTTTTCGTGTGTTTTCCAGCAGGAATGAAGATGTTTTCCTAAAGTAGATGGATATAATGACCAGTGTGAAAAAAGAAAAAAAGGCCAAGTGACTGTGTTTGTATTTCAGGTCCAGAGCAATTCTGACGCGGCACAGACATTTCCTTTTGTTTTCCATGTTAAAGACTTTGCGATGGCAGCTAGAAATATTTTTCATGTCTCTGCCCATTTATTATGCCCCCTGGCAGGGATGTGTTGCTCAGGGGTTGCAGGATAATTTCACCCACAGGTACTTAGGATGGGGCTGGTTTTCTCCCTTGGGCTCCCTGAAGACATACTGTCCTTAGGACAATGACAATTGCACCCAGCTGCCCTAATTTCATTATAAAAGAAAATCTGTGAATTTTAGATAGATTTTAGTGGGTTCACAGTTCCTACGAGATCAATGCTGAGTTGTTAAAAAAATAATGTCATTTTTCCACAAGAGTCTGGAAGAGCTGGGCTGAGCCCTGCAGAGATCTGGGGCCAAGGAGCCACAGGAGAGTGTTGGAGGGCAGCACTTGGCTCCTTTCAACTCACCCATTGCAAGGATGTAAAGTGGGGCCAGGAAGTGTTGGAAAGCCCCAGCCAGGGCAAAGGGGAAGTCACAGGTGGGCAGAGCAGGAGTGGTCAATCCAACCAGCCAGGGAACAGAAAATGTTGGACAGGTCCTGTTCAGCTCAGCCTGAAAAAGAGGTGAGCTGAGACACAAATGAAAAAGTTCTGTAAAGTCCTGAGGGGTACAGATGAAGCTACTAGTCTTCACTACTACAAAATTCAGGAGGCATAAAAACAAGCTAGCTGCATTCTCATGAACAGTATTCCCTGTTTTAAGTGGTCAGCGTTCCTTAATTTCCAGAAATTTAGTTTTAAATGCTAGCCCTTTTCAAGTCTTCAGAGGTTTGGAGTATGTGGCCCTAAACATAAAGTTTAAATATTTAAACCAGAGTCAACATTAATTCCCTTTTAACCAAGGTCTTCTGCAGAGTTTTGTGCTGAGTGCCTGTTAGCCAGCCATTTCCAGGGTACTAGAAGTATTTTAGTACCTGCAAATCCATCAAAGAGGTCCTGCACGATTTTTAGCCCACATTTCTGTGAAAATCCCCCCATGCTAAAGGATGATTTCTGCAAGGGACACCAACACCACAACCAGCTCCAGGGTATATCCACGAAAAGGAAAAGCCAGGGCAAAGCAGGTGAGGAAGGGAGCATCCATGCAGCCTCATACTCCTGTTGTGCACTGCTGTGTCCCTGCTCCAAAGGGCTCTTTCTGACCTTTGCTCACCACTCCCAGGGCAGGCATGAGGCACGGCTGCACAAGGACAGCGAACACAAGAAATACAAGAAACTCTTGGCAGCAGCCTGCTGGTGGCTGCCCCAGGGCCTTCCTGGGCAGCCTGGGTATGCAGCAGTCCCAGTTTCTCTCTGCTACACTGCTAAAGAAGCTTCTATTAGAGTCTTGCAGGAGCTTAGGGTTTGTTACTGTCTCAGCAAAAGCTTTCCCACTCTCAGCAATACCAAACCAAATTTATGGGCTCACGTGGAAGAAACAGACACTGACACGGGTAAATTCTCATAATTTGGTTTATCATATGTCCTAAATAACCTATTTGGTGCCAGTATTTCTTGTATTAGATGCCATCAATAATTCTGCCCTCCTGGTTTATCAATTAATGTTTGTAATGAAAACATACCCAGCCAGTTTAAGTCACTGAGCAACTCTGATGCAGTTGTAATCATGGCCTCTAAATGTTTGACACTGCAACTGCAATCAGTGGTAGAGATCATCCATGGTATGGCTGTCCTCTCATTCTCCAGAAACAGCCTGAAGAAAACAGCAGTGAAAGACAAAATAACTCTCTTGCTTCTTTTAAACATCAGCTGCAGCTTATAAGGGGCTGGGGAAAAGGATCTCTCTTATTAAGCTGTAATCAGAATTGTCTTTTTTTATTATTATTAACTGACTTTCACAAAATATCTGGAGAATCACAGCTAAGCTCCAGCATCACCAAGATTTCAGGAAGCAGTGTCTCTGCTAGAGGAGAGTCCTCTGAAGACTGGAGAAGAGTGCTGGAATGACCTGAGACCACCTAGCCTGTGTCATTGAACTGACCCTGCAAAGGGTTAACCTGGGTGATAGGGCAGAGTGCACCCACAGCAAGTTTGCTGATGACAGACAAGCAGAGGTGGCTGACATGCCAGAGGGTTGTGCTGGCATCCAGAGAGAACACAACAGGATGGGGAAATGGGCTGGAAGGTAGTCCAGAAGGTTCAACAAAATGTGCAAAGTCCCACACTTGGGGAAGAGCAATCTGAGGCACCAGTCTGTGCTGAGGGCTATCCATCTGGGAAGCAGCTTGGCAGAAAAGCACTTGGGGGCCCTGGTAGACACCAAGTTGATCATAACCCACCAATGTGCACTTAGGGCAAAGAAAGTGAATGGTATCCTGGCCTGCATTAGGAGAGGTGCTGCCAACAAATTGAGGGAGGTGATCCTTCCTCTCTGCTCAGCTCTGGTGAGGCCACTCCTGGAGTGCTGGGTCCAGTCCTGGACTCCCCGGTACAAGAGAGACTCCAATGAAGGGCCATGAAGATGATGAAGGCTGTGGTGCACCTCCCCTATGAGGAAATGCTCAGAGAGCTGTGGCTGTTCAGCCTGGAGAGGGCTCAGAGGGATCTCATCAATGTGTATAAACACCTGAAGCGAGGGTGCAAAGAGGACACAGGCAGGCTCTTTCCTTTAGTGCCCAGTGTGAGGACCAGAGGCCGTAGGCACAAACTGAAACACAGACATTTTCCTCTGAACATCAGGAAGCTGCCACTGTGGGGATCACCAAGCACTGACACAGGTTGCCAATTTTCAAAAGCTGTCTAGAAATGGTCTGCAGCAGTTGAGCCTAGGTGGCCCTGCATGAGCACGGGAGGCTGGCCCAGGTGACATCCAGAGGTCCCTCTCAAGCTCAATATTCTGTGGTTCTGTCAACCTAATTGCTCCCACCACTGTGTGGTCTTAGCACATTGCTCTTTCACATCCAAGCTCTCTTCACAATGAAGTGACATGGAGAAAAGGTGAGCTCTTTCCAATTCCCAGCTTCTGGAGGCAAGGACAAGCAGCACATTCCTGTACAGTGACTGGAAATGCATCTTCCCAACATGGTACCACATGATTCTTGGCATGGGACCAGCGACGGTGGGAACAGCATGTCTGATGTGGGCAGAAAGACAGGGTGTCCACAGGGGCTTTTGTGGGGAAAAAAGAAAGCTTTGCCCTCCTTTCTGAGGCCATGGGAAGTTCTGATGCCTGGCTCTTCCTGTAGTCAAACCAGTCTTTCTGAGTGGAAAAGCCATCACCCAGCTCCTGGAAGTTGCTTTTTGTGGTAAATACACTTTTGTGGTGAATAACACAAAAAAAGATAGCTTTTCTGCAATTAAATATTTTCAAAAGGAACTGTGGTTCAGCCAAATGCTAACGAAGCCTGAGAGAAATGAGAGCTGGGCCATTCTTGAAACAAAGAATAAGTTTTACCAGCAGTTTAAGAGCTGTATCATTTTATTCACAAAACCAGACAGATATTGCCCTTTGCAGTCACTTTTCACACTTGAATTTTCCATTCATTCTGCAAACAGTATCACTTAAATCCTGCACTAGTATTTTAATACTAAGATTTAAGACTTCCATACAGTGGGAAAGTCCAAAACAAAACTTGAAAATATTAAATAAGTGAATGAAAAAAGGGGGTGTTAAAAAATGTCTGAAATAACTTGTTTCATGTAGAAAATAGGATGGGAAGAAAAGCAAGATGGAAAGAAGCCTGTGCAAGTGGAACTGCCTAATATTTTTGAAGCCCAGGTAGAAAAAGAGATGTAAGTACACAGGGGCATGCAGGGCTGTAAGTTGTGCTGTCATGACTGGTCCCAGGGTAAATAAATGAGAGGGTTTAATGGGTTTGGCACTACAACCACCTGCAAGAGCAGCCATAAAATAAGGCTGAGAGAACTGCTTGATCACAAGGAGCTACCGGGGAATAGAAGGCAGGATGAGTGGTAGACAGAAGTTTTTTCTAGTGGCTTGCTCTGTGCCCCAGTATCTGTCTGAACAACTCACCATAACAAAGAAAACTTTTAAAAAGACATTTCTGTCTCTGGCTTTTTTGGTTCTTGTGTGTTAAAAGCTCTTTTTTGCTGAAGCCAATGCGTGCATTGCAAAAATGCTGTGGCCATTCACGGCACTGGTAGTGAGTGTGTACAGCACAGCAAATTAAACAGGGAGAGTTTTAATGCTGGTGTAGGTGCTGTCATCCTCATCACACTCACAGCCACTCCTAGAAGTGTAATTTGATTGATAAAGCAGTAAGCAGAAGGAGAGCACGCAGAGGAAATGCTGCCATCAGTGCAAGATGGGTAAACATGATGCATAAATACACTCACCCTGGTAGAATCCTAAATTTGTTCATTTCATTACTCTTCAGGTCTCTTATTACAGGGGTTTCCAACAGATTTCTTTTCTGACTTATTCATACAAGATGCTGAAAATGACGGAAGAGCTCATGAGAATGGGGAGGGTGATGAAGATGTTGGGGAAACAGTCGGCCATGTCTGAATCAGTGACAAATAACCTGTCTGCTGGCAAGTTATGTTTCTGTTCATTTGTTATTTTGAAGCTAGAAGTTAATTTTTTCAAATTTATTTTATTGGTGGCTTTTGGGTGTTTTTTACAAACAAGTCAAGCAATTAGGAGAGCAAAGCAAGATAGCAATGAAGAGAGCTGATGTGCAAAACACCCTTGTTCTGCTCAGGTCACTTCACCTGTTCCTTAGCTCAGCTTTGTACAAGATGCAATCAAAGCCTTCTTTGTGGAAATGGCTTTGATGCTTTATTGCTGTAAAGCAACTTTATCTCAGGGCTTACAGTTAATAGCTGCACAGGGAGTAATTTAACAACATTAACAACAGCAATGACAGCATTATCAAATCAGTGGTGTATTTTCCATAGAATTCAACACTTTTCAAAGGAGGAAAATAGTGAGGTTGCTTTGGGCTCGCCCTTGTTTCCCCCTGACCCCCCTATCCCCTGCCATCTCTGACCTAAGATCCTGGAACCAAACTTTCCAAGCAAAGTTGATTTTCTTATTACTCTAAAGACATCTTGAGAGGAAACCTATTTTTCTGCTTATACTTGTCCAACCTGCTTGTTGTTTAAGCAAGAGGATCTTTTCCTACAGCTTAGTGTGTCCAGAAGGGAGAATTTTCTCACAAATTCCCATTTCCTCCCTTCTATTTAAGCTTGTAAAGTTGTTGGTGTAACCATTAATACCTGGTTAATGGTTTCCTTGGGGAAAGGAGTTCTGATCTGACATCCCTTTCAATGCAGAGGTGCTGTGTGAAACCTACCTTGGACTCACAGGTTTTGGGGGTGCTCCTGTCTCCATCTGTAGGCTGTGGTGGGTGCTGGTCAGACCTTGGCATCCCTTCGAATGACTGAGACTTTCCACTCTCTGAGATCCTCCAGCAAAGTGCCCTGGTCACCTGAAAATCCATTTGTCCCCTCCCTATAAAAGCAACCTGTACGTCCTAGTTTCTCTCAACCCTGCCCTTGGGTCACAAAACCCCTTGCAGCACTACAGGCTGGGGACAGAGTGGCTGCAAAGTGGCCCAGCAGAAAGGGACCTGGGGGTCCTGGTCAACAGCAGCTGAACATGAGCCAGAGTGTGCCCAGGTGGCCCAGAGGGCCAGTGGCACCCTGGCCTGTTACAGCAATGGTGTGGCCAGCGGGAGCAGGGCAGGGATTGTGCCTCTGTACTTGGCACTAGTGAAGCCACACCTCAAATTCTGTGTCTGTTCTGGGCCTCTCACTGCAAGAGGGACATTGAGGTGCTGGGGCATATCCAGAGAAGAGCTTACACCTCACCTTACTCACACTGACTTTCTCAGCCCACCTTTCCCCCCTGTGGGTACCTGCACCAGCAGAGTGCCTCCCCCATGGACATGAAGAAAGCAGCACACTACCCAAAAGCCTTGCTTACCTCTTGTTCATCCCTAAGATGATGATACACTTAAAAAGCTCCATGGTCTGTAAAGAGAATGATCAAACAAAAGCTTTTGAGTAAGTTAGTTGTGGCACAAATGTATTGGCAGATGTATGGGGTTTTTAAATCCTCCTGCTGTAGCGAGAGGATAAAATTCCCAACACAAATGGCAACTCTGCAGTGAGATTCTGACATAATTACTGTAATTATATTGTCTCTGCACTCTCTTATAAATCAGTGACAGTATATATTTAATGAGCCCTTTCCTGTTCAGCAGGTTGCTCCCAGCCGCTCAGATTTGTAACTGCAATGCAGAGGTATCTTAAAATAAAATTAACCCTTGGAAGCAAGGCCCCTTTTTGTGGGGATGCAGGAGAGTCTCTCAGAGACTGGCACTGCACACCCTTCCCTGCACAGCTGAAGCACACAGGCAGGCTCCAGAGCAAGGGCTGATTCTCCTTGGGGAGTAAAATTTTGGCAGTGCTGCCTGAGTGAGCTGGGTGTGGGGGACGTGAGCGCTGTCAGGATGTAACCTGCTGGCAACCTGCTCGTGGGTTACACGTGGCTCAGCTCACAGTGGTTGATGCTGCAGAGCCTCATGTGGTGCCCTATAGGAAAGCCAAGAGTTGCTATGACTTCCCCTGGGGTCTACCTAAAACAGAACCCCACCAAACAAGCAGTCTTGCACTCTCAGCTCCCTGGGGAGTTTAAACTCACACCACAAGGTGCAGGTTTGTCCTGAGGATGCAGGCACCTTGCTTTGACTTCCTGCAGTGCAGCTTTTCTTCTTGAATCTCAGCTTGTCAAAGAAAAAAGGAAGCAATTTCAGCAGACACATATCTGCAATTCAGGATTTACTGAAGCTTCAAATAATACCAAGTACCAATTTAGAGTTCAAGGCAAACACACACTAGCCTAAAATCTATTCCTGAGCTGTATAATATTGTCAGACTAAAATTTTAGATGTGAATTAAACTATCCCTTTACATTTTCCCCGTTGCTGTTAACCAGCAGTGAATGTACTGGTTTTTCAGATGCTTTGCAGATTAAGGGGTTTCTGTGGCTTGGGCTGGACCTGCAGTGACATCTCGTGGTCCTCCACAAGGTGAGGTGCTGGCTGCTGAGTGGCACAGCCCCCCTGGCCCAAACCTCAACCCTCCGATGACCCCGGAGCACAGAACTGCTCAGCGCTGACCCGCACAAACCTCCTTGGGGGCACACCTACAGCTGGGTGGCTGAATGCCCCGGGGGGAAACCACACACACCTCCCCCTGCCACATCCCTTCACCTTCACCTGCTGCACCAGGGGAGACTTCAGAAATCATCATTTTAAGTGTGAAGGTAAATCAGTCATGAAAATCAGATCATTGCACAGAGAGCCTGTGGGCGGGCCGTACTTGCCTGCAAAGCCTTGGTGCTTTTAACTCGAGACAAGGAGAGGAGTTAATCTGTCTCCTCCTGTGCTTATGTCTGTCTGAGACTCACATGTGAGCAGGATGTTTTGCGCTTCACCACTTCTTTTGTTGTGACTCTCAAATAATTTCCCACTGAAAACCAACACGTTTGCTGTTGGCATCTTAGTAGAGGAAATTAAATCCCAAATTTCAGTGTTATCTGATTTCACATCCCTGCACACCATTGTATAATTTCACCACCTACTCATTCTCTTTCTTCACACACAAGTGCATTTAGAGAAAACACAATCCTTCAATGAATACTTAGTCAGAGAAAGGTTGTAATCAGCTTGGATAGAAATCAGACAGCTTATTTGCTTGGATAAAAGGGGAAAGGATGAGGAAATGAAATGGAATAATTACTTTCCTGTGAACTTAGGGCATCAAAAATTGCATGGCAAAACTATAACAAGACAAGAAAAATAGCTGAAAAACTTAACAGGCAACAGTACTCCTGAGCTATTGCACTAAAAATAACATGGAAGTCAAAGATCTGATTCATTAGATGCTTTCTGTGTTCGTTAAAAAAGAATTAAAAAGTTACAACAAAAGACTCACAAACTTTCCCCAGAGCAGAATAACTGGATGTCCTCTGTAAATCATCAGATATATCAACACTTACCATCAGATAGGCAGCAACTGAGTCGTGCTGGGAGAACATGCACAATGCAGACATCTAAGATCAAAACCAGGATTTGAAAAGTTGCTCTGTACTGTGTAATCCATCAAAATACTCAGTCCTAGGAAGGAGGACAAGTGTGGCACACTCTGAGCACCTTGGGGACTGAGCTTAGGGAGGCCATGAGTCCATCCTCTCAGGCACCTTCCTTCAGCTCTTTTGCTGTAGGGGCAGCACAGGCAACAGTCTCAGGCCAGCACCTCACTCTGCTGGGGGCTGCAGCCAGGTGGGCCTGGTGGGACAAGGACAGTTTCTAATTACATTACACAGAAATGCAAACGCTGAAGTCCCCCTCATACACCCCTCCAGTGAGACTGGATGTGCATCAGGAGCTTCCACGTTTAACAAGATCACAAGTGTCAGGACTATCACCTATATTTCTTTTTCTTGGCTATGTATACCTATTTTAACTTTCTCATGGATATTTTTGCCTTGGGCACATTGGTGGACGAGCAGTTAAAAATGACCCAGCAATGTGCACTCACAGCTCAGGAAGCCAATTGTATCCTGGGCTGCATCCCAGTGCAGCATGGCCAGCAGGACAAGGGACAGATCCTGCTGCTCTGCTCCACTCTGAGACCCCACCTGGAGTGCTGCATCCAGCTCTGGGNAGAATGGCTTTAAGCTGACAGAGCCTAATATTAAATATTAGGAAGAAATGCTTTACTGGGAGGGTGGTGAGGCACTGGCACAGCTTTCCCAGAGAAGTTGCTGATGCCTCATCCCTGGCAGTGTTCAAAGACAGGTTGGACAGAGCTCTGAGCAAACCAGTGCAGTGGAAGGTATCCCTGTCCATGGCAGGGGGGATGGACTAGATGAATTCTAAGGATCCTTTCAACCCAAACCATTCTATGATTCTATGATTAATGCAAGTTTCACAGCCATTTAAAGCCTAAGACATTATGTGAATATAATGAGCAAACCTTTTCCAGTTCATTTCAAGTATGAAATAAGTCAATCTTTCTTCTAGTTCTTCAGCATTTCTTGAGAGCAGGATAGAGCGGTCAGTCCTCTACTCCAATAATTTTTTGGTTCACGTTACTTTCACAGAAACAGGAGAAAGCCCATCTGGGAAGAAGGTCAGGAGCTGGTGTAGGGCAGCTGCGGAAGGTATCCCAGGATTCACCTCTGGCTAACACCTTATCTCCAAATATGTGCCTGATTGCCATGTGCATCTGAAGAGCCCCCATCTACAGCCTCTTCCAGGGTGCCATAATGTCCCCTGTTACACAGTTCCTCCCTAGTGACTAATCTAAATATTCTTTGGTTCAATAAGCCTAATATTTTCTTGTTCTAGTCACCATGAACCTAAAAGACACAGAAAAGATGAAAGGAATCTGGCTAACTCTTTGTGTCTTGGGACTTGTATTTCCTTGTGGTATTCTGTAGGCAAACCTACTCAAACTCCTTCAATCTCCTTCTATTTCTCATTCTCATATGAATGACAAAACATTCTCACATTTTCTAGATTTCTGTTAAATCTCATTGCTCTTCTCTGAACTGTTTTTTACTAACGAGCATGACATATAAAACTGGACCTGCTATTTCAGGTCTGGAGAGCTGATGTCTCTCCAGAGCAGAACAGAGTAAGGTATTTTGTCATCTGGATGGTACAGTCTTTATACCCCTCTATGTTTCTCTCTGTTCTGCAGCATCACTGTGTTGTTAGAATGGGTCACAAAATAAATGCCAGACAACTACCTGACCTTTTTCAGCTGAATTGACCTTCATTTCCTCTCTGTTCTGTTTGCAAAGTTTCCTGGTTCTCTCCAGTTTCTCAAGATGATTTTGAATCCTATTTCTACCCTTTAACATGCTTGCAACCTCACCTGTCTCAACATGAAACAACACTGTCTCTTCTTCCCTCCTATATATCCTGCCTGAAACAGATCACAAAGCAGTCATAAAACCTTGTGCATATGTACCCTGCAATCCAACAATCTCTGTTTATGGTCTTTTTATTCTGAATCCTTCAATTAAAAAAAAAAAACCAAAAAAAAAACCCCACACAATTATTTGTTTCATTTTTTTAAAAAAAACCAAAACATATTTTTACTCTAAGGACTGGTAAGAAAACACAGGATAGTAAAACTTCAGACCCTCTTTCCCACAGGGACATGAACCTATGGCACATTTGAAAAGTGTGTGTGCTGCGAAAGTAATCTCTACTTATATAGAGTTTTAAAACTGATTTGTAATTATATTTGCAACAGTGCTGAGAAAATAGGAAGACTCATCCAATTCCTTTAAGAACAATTCTTTTCCTCTCTGACTTGTTTTTCATTTTTACATTAGGAGAAGCAGAATTTGAACTCGTGTTAGAAACAGCTGTATATTTCACTCAATGAAAAGAAGTAGTTGTTTAGCAAAGTATTTCCTCTTCTTTCAGTTTCTGTATTAGACTATAAAACTCTACTTACATCAGAGTCCCACAGCTGGACAACACAGTGCTCTGGGACTGGATCCAGTGCCAAGCTGTTGATTCCTGTTGTCCTAAATCTAAAAAGTGTTAAGGGGTGAATCTGACATCCACAGGGATGAAGTTACTGCAAGCTTTGGTAAAGATGTTAAAGAAAAAAAATGGTTGTCCAGCACTTTGATTTCTCATTGAAGTAAAGAGGGGAACTAAAACCAATGCAAAACATAAATATAAATTTAAATTACAAATTTTCTTAGTTCAGGTCCTGTCATTTATTCATATGATGGCAAATAGAAATCCAGTTTAAGGCCATTTTTCCACCTCTACAATTTAAACTTTTAGCTGCATTTTAAGCAACCAGCAAGCTGGGGTTAAGTCATGCAATAAGCTCACTGTTCTGCTATGCTGGAGTCACACCAGTGCTACTTCTGCTCAGTCATACCAAGGTAAATACCTCCTCTGCTCACACTGGCATAAATTCTCCACTCTGTCAGAGGAAAGAGACAGACAACTGCCCAACTCTAAGGAGCTCCCCAGGGTATCTTGGATAACTGGGACCAGGAACTGTTCTGCTTTTTTGAACTTCAATAGGAATGGAACAGTTCCTGGTGGCTTAAAGGAGTTTGTTCCAAACAGGAATATCTGTAAACATCATGATAACTCATTGAAGATCTCTTGTGCAAGAAAAAGGGAAAAAGGGCTCATATGGAGCAAAAGAGAAAATCAAAGAGAGCAGTATAAACGTGCATCAAAAGGATGCAATACTTCAAAGCAAGTGAAAATCTCTGAAAAAAACCTTTCAGAGAGTTATAGCAGGTGAAACAACAAAACATTTTTGGTCCCAGGAGGTGGCATGAATCCTAAATACAAAGTGTTCTCACAGTGATGTGACTAGTTAGGATTCTGTGTAAAAATTCAGCTTCTAACCCCTGAGTTCCTTATGCCATTGCTAATTTCATTCAGACACAAATTAATATTTGCCAGCTCTGAAAACACTTTTGCTTCACGTGGTCTTGAAGTAATAAAGTTTGAAAGAGTGAAAGGTATGAAATTTGGTTCCTAGCAAA
Source organism: Polioptila caerulea (assembly GCA_013397295.1). NCBI lineage: Eukaryota > Metazoa > Chordata > Aves > Passeriformes > Certhiidae > Polioptila > Polioptila caerulea. Next base: position 220,947 of record VYXF01003961.1, on the reverse strand, counting down.
GTCAAAGAGAAACTCTTTTAGACTCTGAAAATTACAGTTTTACATTATTTCACCAAATGCTCTGTGCAAACAAGCCAGTTCATTATAGTGCCACAGATTATTTCCATAACTAGAAATAACTGGTGACCTGAAAAAAAATCCACAATCCATGCAACCCGACACTGAGCTGAGTTGCAATTGTCTTACGAGCTGAAGGAATACTTCGCTTACAACGCTGAAGCTCTTGATGAAATGAGTCAGTCTCTCCCCTGGCAGGGGAGGAGGGACATTTCCCCCTGTACTAAGAGTCCAGTGCTTCAGATGTACTGTTCTTCGTCTGCACCGTTTATGAGCAGTGACCACTTGCCCCCTTCCTCCTCAACGAAACCATTGCGTCTCGGCAGCCTGTCTGAAGCCAAGGAAGAGAGGGACACGTGGCTAGTCTGATCCCAGGGAGATGGTTTGGAAGAATCCCTCCTCCTGTCGTCCATTCCAATGTGAACACTGATTTGAGACGGGGTGAGTGGCTTCATGCGGCCTTGAGCTTGTGCTTCATAACTTTCTGTGTCTGGCTTCTTGTAACTACGAAGAGAAAAGGTATTAACAACAAGAGGTCAACGTGTAGAAGTATCTGGCACTAGAACAAATCTGAGACTTCTGATAACTAAATGTATTGCGAGTGTTTATATAGAAAGAAAAGAATTATAGGAAAATTAATTTAATCATATGTAATTAATCTAATAGCTCACAAACAATTAATTTAAAATGTATGGTGTCAGGAGTGTAATGGTCTCAAAAGTCAGTTACAAAATAATAATTTTTATTATTACTTGAATTTTTGAGCCTGCCAGTTCTTTCAAGGCAAGACAAGCACAGAAGGATAAGGGAGGATGATGGAGAAATGCAGAACACTCCTCGAGATGTTTCTGAGTTTTCAGTCATTCCACATTCCACTGACTGAGCACTCTTCTGTTGCATTTAGGGACAAGGTTTAGTGGTGGACTTGGCCAGGTTAATGGTTGGACTCAATGACCTCAAAGGTCTTTTCCAACCTAGATGATTCCATGCACTTAGGCACAGTGTTAAATAGCTAAGAGTACTCATCACACGGCATTAAGACATTTCAATAGTAAAAGAGAGGGACTCCCAAAGTGAGGTTCTTTAATAAAAATTATGAGTTTGATGACATTTTTAGAAGGTTCATAGAAGACAATTGCAGGTGAATGGACTCAATGACACAAGAATCACTTCCTGATTCAATGTATACTAAGTCAAATCCTAGCAATGGCAAGTATGCATGGTCTTTTTCACACATATATGAACTGAACTATTGTGTTCTTTGGAATCTGGAGTTCTATTCACCTGATCTGAAGCTTCAAGAGTATGGTCCTAATGTGTATACTGTAACACAGCTTCCATAAGAAGTCTGAAGCCAAATATTTTTAGGGGGTTCTCAATATCTACCTGACATGGGATGTGACACATGATGCAATCAGCACAAGGTCAAAAGAAATGGAGAATTAAAAAAACCCTTTATAGAAATTTCTCATCCTTTGGATAACTATACACTGAAACCTTTTAGGATGAAAATCCTGTAGTGGTAGGGCTGATTCTGCAAACGGACATATGTATGTATGTTGTTTGTATTTATATTCTGGTCTCATTGAGCATTTGCAGGATTAGAAACATGATGTAGTAACAGATTTCCTACATTAGTTTATACTATACTGTACTACACTGTAACATACAGAAGACCCCAGCTACAGTAAAAATACATGAAGGTTTGGACTAATTTCAGACACCATAAAAAGTCTTATTCTTGAAAGATGTTTGCTCTCTATGCTCTTAAGAACTGGTCCACTGTAACTGCCAAAAAGGGCACCCAAAAATGTAGCATTAAAATTAATAGAACTTGAAAAATCACATTGTGGATCACAAATTGATTTGCTTCCAAAAGAATAAAGAAAGATGCCTCATCTGTTGCAAGATGCAAAAGAATAAATACACTGCTTCCCCATTCCTCTCTGGCTAATTTAAATAGACAAAAATAAAAACTAAACGGGTACAAATATTATTTTCAAAATAATATTTGAAATTGAGAATGGAGAATTATCTTTCAAACTAATTGTTCATTTGATATTCACAGCAAAACCTCCTGATCATTACTTTACTTGGTATTGAACTAGATCTCCACCACGTGGGCCCAGGTGACATCCAGTCACACTTTTAGCTGATATTAAAGCACACTGCATACTGTGTTAGTCCAGGTAAGTTCATAATAGTGACAGCTGTGTCTTTTGGAGCCAACGATTAGACAGAACAACCCCAAGCTAATGGACTTTCAGGTACTTTTAGATGTAGAAAGCCCAAAGTAGTGTCTCACTTGAGTCCCAGTCTCAGTACTGCCAGAGCTCCCCAGCTGATAAATACAAGACAACTTGCCATTTCAGCTGCAGGGAAGACAGCAGGACAGAAATAGAAGAGGCTGCCATTGCAGCTGATCCCATCCAGGGCTGAAGCACGAGGCCAACAGGCATGAACACACCTAGCAAAAAAACACATGGACATGAGCCAGAGCTACTCATCCCAGCCCAGGCATTTCTACCCCTGCATATGATAGAACAGATCAGCAGTTCTGCAACACAACCTGCTGAGACCTCCACAAACACAACTAGATCAATATATGTATTTACTCACTTACTGCTAAACACGTCCCTTCCATTGCAAGGGATGACCTTTGCACCAATACAGGTACAAGACTGTGGCCACAGGGAAAGGCTCTTTGTCCCTTGGAGACATTCTGCACATGTGAAACACAGCAAAGGCACCAGAAAGACAAGGCAACAGTACAGGAAAGCGAGGAAAAAGTTACTCATAAACAAAACAAGGAATACTTGAAGTAAGCTTTAAGTAGGAATTTAGAGCAGGAGAAAATGTCAGACAGAGGCATAAAGAATACAAGCAGTAGGTGAGAAAATGTGCAATTCAGAGCAAATAAAAGAGGGAGCTCCCAAAAGTAGGATGTTGCATCTCATTAGAGCTGGGTTTGAATATACAGAAACTAATCCCCAAGTACTGCTATATGAAGTAAGAGCATAGTTTAATTTCTTCTAGAAGTATTTATTCCTATGAGGCAAGCAAAGAGAAAAAAAAATAAGAGAAAGAAATATTTTTTTTGCCCTCCTTCCACCAAGTTTTAAATAATCCAGGAACCTGTCTTTGCTTCCTTGAGCAGGGAATCAATCCTACAAGAGGCACCACAAAGATCAACTGTGCTGCTGTCTTTGACAAGCTGAGCTCTAGCAGTCACATACCTGCTGCTATGGGTATTCCAAGCATATTATAAATTAAGGCAAGAATCAGATTTAGTCGTATTCTTCGAACTGTTCTCTGGGATAAGTGAATACTGGCAACTACATCCAGCAAATCATTCTGCAAGACAGAAGAGCATTGAAAGTTTTCCACATACAGTCTTCAAAAAAGTAAACCAAAATTGAGAGTGTCAGTGATAAAAGAGGACAGGCCAAAACTGTAGTGCTCACTCTGATAAGAACAACATCTGCGGCTTCAATGGCAACATCGGTGCCTGTTCCAATTGCAATTCCAACATCTGCCCTGGCTAGTGCAGGAGAATCATTGACTCCATCACCAACCATTGCAACCTTCTTCTTTCCATTTTGGAGTTCCTGGACCTTTGCAACCTTGTGAGAAGGAAGTACTTCCGCAAAGACTTTTTTGATCCCAACCTACATGCAAAGAAAGACACCCCGTTGGTGACATGCTTCATGTGGGAAGGAAGAGCCATTTGCTGTTCTAGGTGAACTGCAAGCAGGAATACCAACCAAATGGATTCTGGTGAAGGCAACACTTGCAAGCTACACAGAAAACTGAAGAGCAACACGCCTTTGACATAAGAACGGGGTTGATGACAACACCCTCCTACTGCAGAGATGCTGGCAAACCATACTCTGCCCTTAGCATCCTGCCCTGCATAGCTTCTGGAGCTCCACTGCCCTAGCAATAAAGGTTTGTCTTTTAAATATCTTCAGGGGTGGTGACTCCACCATTTCCCTTGGTCCTGCTGGCCACGCTATTGCTGGTACAGGCCAGGGTGCCATTTGCCTTCTTGGCCACCTGGGCACACTGTGGGTCACATTCAGCTGCTGCCAAGCAGCACCCCCAGCCCCTTTTCTGCTGGGCAGCTTTTCAGCCACTCTGCCCCCAGTCTGTAGCACTGCTGGGGTTGTTGTGACTCAAGTGCAGAACCTGGCACTTCACCTTTTTGACCCTCACACAACTGGCCTCAGCCCATCAATCCAGCCAGTCCAGATCTCTCTGCAGAGCCTTCAAGCAGACAATGCAGCACACAAACCATGCATGATCAAGCAGTTACAGCAGGGAAAGCACAGAGACAACAATTCAGCTGCTGTCAAGCAGCACACCCAGCCCCTTGTCTGCTGGGCAGCTTTTCAGCCACTCTGCCCCCAGTCTGTAGCACTGCTGGGGTTGTTGTGACTCAAGTGCAGAACCTGGCACTTCACCTTTTTGACCCTCACACAACTGGCCTCAGCCCATCAATCCAGCCAGTCCAGATCTCTCTGCAGAGCCTTCAAGCAGACAATGCAGCACACAAACCATGCATGATCAAGCAGTTACAGCAGGGAAAGCACAGAGACAACAAACTTGTGTAGGTCTTAGGGAGATCATAAAAATAAAGTAGATGGCTGGCTAAATGCTTCTACCCATCCACACCATAAGTTGTGTGGAGCTGCTAGCAATGGCTCTAGTGTTGTTGTGGAGAAACAGATGAGTGCATTTAATGGTGCTGGGATAATGCCCTTTGCTTGGCTGCCTCACCAAGCAGAAGCAGCTTTTCACCACATAAGATAGAACATCTCTTTTAACCTTTTAAAAAATAACATTTCATAACGTTTTTAAAACTGCGTATCATTTCTTTCCATTGCAAAGTAAGTTCCAAAAATTCAGTGAAAATGTAGGTTGACACAAACTAGGCTTGTTTAAAACATTCATATCTGTTCCTGGAACCAAAAATTCAAGCTTATTTCTGAAAGGCTTTTTTCCTTGACAAAGTAAGTTGGGTGGGAAAGCACTTTACCATAACTGAACACAAAAGCAACAGTGTGAAACCCAATAGGAGGAGGATTAAAGATCACACGGAGAAACAAAACAGACCTCAGAGCACAGAAGAACGTGCATACCACAGTGCTGGCTGAGTCAGCTGTGTGGTGGGATACCTGAGGAAAGCAAAGTGACACATGGTAAGATTAGAAGTAGACCAATGCAAAGGGAAAGAGGGAAGTTAGGATTGAGAGGGTGGAAACAGCAAGGTAGAGTGAGAATCTGACTTTTCATTTATAGTTTGAGATGGGGGAAATCTCATATAAATCCAACCTCCTTTAGACTGCTATACTTCTGAACAATAATTCAAATTGTTGTGTTACCCTTCAAGATAATGACAAATCCACACTGCGGATTCCCTAACTGTGACCAGGATTGGACCTTCGAGGAACTTTCCTTCATCACTAACCGAACAGGTCTGCCTTTCAGTGAAGGGAAACAGGAAACTTCAGTTCAGCAACCAATTACTGCAAGAAACTCCATTACTCTGGAGAAGTACAGACTGCATGTCTTCAGTGGTATCTAAACACAGCCACTGGCTTCTACTATGCCATAGGGCTTGACCTGATTTTCAGTCCAGTTCAAGAAAAATTTTTCTTCATTTAATGTATCCAGGGAAACTGCAGTTCCAGGGAAACTGAAGCTCCTGCTTCAAAATCGCCAGGGCAGACAGGAGTTTTAGAACCTCACCATGTAGCTTTTTGAAACACAGAGAAGCAGATACCTGAGTAGCGATGGCTTTTGCGGTTTTCCTGTTGTCCCCTGTTATGAGCACCACGTCTATTCCCATGCTCTGCAGTGTGTGCACAGCGAGGGCTGCCTCCTGCTTGACGGTGTCTGCTATTGCGATCATTCCACACAACACACCTGCACAAATACAAACAGCCTCCCTCAGAGACAGCCGTGGGTGGCAAAGTGGCAGCAAGAGAACAGAGCTCCCCCTCCACCACTCTGTGGCAGCTTGTGAAATAGCACATTCTGAGCAATACTGACACTCATGTCTGCAGCTTTCTCACTTATGGGCTCTTCTTTTTATTGTTTGGTTGTTTTAGATCAAACAATAAACACCTTTGATATTTAGGGATCAGGAAGACGAGGAGGATGGTAGCTTTTAAACAAGCCTGACTTCTATGTTTTATGCTATGGACAAATATGATAGTGGATCAGAGAAAGTGTTGGTATTTGTGCCCAGGTCAGATGTTGAAGCCAATCCTCCAAGAGGAAGCATATAAAGTCTGGTTTTATGTCCCCTAGTCTTTCAGGGTTGGATCTCTACTAGAATTAATTACTTCCATTGAGAAGTCTTGCATCTGCCTTCCAGTATATTGGCTCCAAGGTGTATCCACACTTCCTTCACAAGCAGATGCCTTTCAAAATTGCTCTCTAGAAGCACCAAGAATATTTGTTCAGTAAATGAATCATTGGTCTCATTTCAAGATCACAGATGTGCTGGCAATCTATCACCATTGCAATAATTTCTCATATTGAGGTATTGTCTGGGATCTCTTTCTGCATGGCTCAGAACAGAACCCCACTGACAAAACTCATTCTGTCCAATCTATTATACTTGACTGATCTAATGAATCACCATGTTTATTCACTGCATGTTTTGAAATGTGATAAGTTGGCTCATGATCCTTAACTGATGTAAATTAAGGATTGGACATGGCACCATATTGGCACTGCTTGTTTGAACAATGATCCTAGACAACAGGGGGTTCAGAAATTCATTCTTAAATTAAAAACTACACAACAAAACCTTGTAAACACTGTTCTGCGGTAAAAGCTTCCTTTAAGAACACCTTGATACTTCACAGTTCACAAGCAGTTATTGCACTAAAAGATTAGTGGTTTCTTGACACTAAGCCAGTGATCAACTGCTTCAGATTGTTTTCATCCATTCCACAGTAGGACTGACTCATATTTGTTAAGTCACTCTAAGGAAGGGCAGTTACCATCTATAGCCACTAGTATGGCAGTCTGTCCTTTCATTTCATGGTTTGTCATTGCATCATTTACGTCATTTGTAATATTCAAGCCATTGCGTCGCATCCACTCACGATTTCCGATCAACACCGAGTAATTCTGAGAAGCTGATGGACCTTTGTGCACAGAAAAGAGAAAAATTAGCATCTCAAAAGCAGTGTACGCAAGCAGAGATATTCGAGGGAGATAAGTTAGGCAGAAGCACTGCCTGAAGACAGCCTCATCAAAGTTTTCTCTTTCAAGACTCTTTTCAAGACTTCTGTTTACACAGAACTTCGTCATGGACTTAATGGAAGTGCTTGCTCGTGTTTGCCTTTGACCAGTTGGCATTGTTTCTCTGAATAAGCACAGTACATGCATTTAGAAAATGCCATCCTGCTTTGTTCTCACAACTAATGGCTTTCAAATATAAAGGCTATTTCTGACAAGGAAAAAGTAGTGTAGTTCTAACAAATGATGCACCTCATTATGAATTCAATCCAGCTTCACAAGAACCATATAAGCAGGTGAGAAAATATTACATTAACACCATTCACAAATGGCACAGTTCAGATGATTGAAGCTCTCATTCTATTTAATTCTTCTAATAGCTCTCTCAAAAAGGTCAAGAGTACCCCAGCCTTCTGAAGAAAACTGATGAGTTCCTTAAGGAAGACTTTAAGTACCTTTTCTTTCTCCCCTACACTACAAAATAGCAAAGTGGCTTCTAGAGAGCCTGAAACAAACCTGAATGTGTCGGCCTAATCAAAAATATCAGGCACTGAAATCAGTTTTCAGATATAGCACATTTTGGTCGGTATCTGCCGAATAGGTTTGGGGTTTGTTTTTTTAATTAAGTGCCTTGAGAGGTATATGAACAGGAAACAAAAGGTCCAAGTTAATATGGAAGTAGAGGGTAGGATATAAAAAGTTACAATATGTTAATGTATATTAAAGGTAACTGCTCTAAATAGGAAGATAATGCTAAATGGCAAACTTTGCTCTCTGCTGGACCATTCTTCTCTCCAAAAGGAACATTGCTGGGCATGCTTTACTGCCTATGTATTGTATGGAATTTTCAAGTGCCCATCACTGTACCTAATTCTCATTTAAGTTTCTGAGATCAAGAGTGTTGGAGAGAGCTTCAATTTTTGTTAAGGCACATTTTTGTCCCTCCTGTTCTTTGCCTTCTTCTGCCCCATATCCACCTTTCTCTTGTACATGGTCTGGTAGGGGGTTGGTACTGTTGATTCATTCTCCCTCACATTGCAGCTGGCACAGGGGCAGGTAATCACTTACCTTGTGATTCCAAGGGCGTGATCACTGAGTTATCTCCCAGAGTAGCACTGCTGTCCCCACTCCTGTCAGCATCCAGCTTATCGGGACCTTCCTCAGCTGTGTCAAGGATGGCCTCAACTCCTCCCACCTTGCAGCTGATACCACAGCCTGGGACTGCCTGGAAGTCGGTGCAGTATCCCAGGCTCTCAGTGCCAAGCTCCTGAGGATGTAACCAGAGGCCATCATCAATCTGTGCTGCCTATGTGGGGTACAAATATTAGAATACTCTTGCCAAAAAGAGGTCTCATTCCTCTTCTTGACAATGACTGATCAACTGAAAACTAGCCTGGAGTATCAATAGTGCAGAACAAAAAACAAGGATGGTCTGGGTGTGCTTTGGCTTAGACATCTAGAAAGGGGCAGCCATGCAGATCACAGCCAGATCTCAGCCCTAGCACCAGCAAACCATAAGGAACAGCCTTTTCTGCTAGTCTGAGAATGAAAAAATTAGATTGGTGGTTCATGACTTCAGCCAAGAGTAGGAACAAAAGAGAAATATTTCAGCATTAAGCCATTCAGCTTTTGAAAGATGCAACTTTTAATTAACCTCGTAGAAAATTGGTGTGGTGGATCAGACCTTTTGTAGATACAGTTTTTCACTGTTCTCTTACATATCTAATTCCTGGAGGGATCTCTCTGGATGTTAGGGAAACTGGGTTTTTCTGTTGACTTAGGGAGAGAAGCCAGTGAGTACCTTCAAGATGAGATAAAGGGATTATCAGGACCCTACGAGTTACAAAAAGAAGAAAATACTAATTTTAAAACAAGTTATTCTGTGTTGTCTCTGGAAGTTGGAACTGAATGTGCCTTTCAGTGATCTTAAAACACAGGGATGACAAGGCAGGTGGTAAGAACATCAGCCAACAGTGCAGCATTACAATTCATGTAAGTCATGATCCAGTAATAACTGCTGCATGGGATGACTACAGAACTGTCAGGGTACTAAAACAAATTTTAAATAAAAAAGGTAAAATACAAGAGAGGAAATTGGTTCATTGCTTATATTCTCATTTTCCTTATAAATTTGTGGTTTTGCTTCTAAATTTTATCACTGAAAGATCTAGCAAATTTGATATATTTTTAAAATTTTTTTTCCAAAATCAATTAATGGTTTTTCTTATATTATATAAACTATTTATATAGGCTTCCTATTTTGACTATAACTTGTGTTTTACTTCTTCCTGAAGCTTGAGGAACACATGACATATACAAATGACCTCTGAGGATACATAAAATTTGCAAAGACTTGAGTAATCTATTCATTCATTTGTGAAACTCTCAAATATTATAGTTCAATATTCAAGCTTTGAAGTCTTTTGCCTAATTCATTCAAATGAGCAAGTGACTAATAGAAGTGACTATAGTCAGGTAATATGAAATGTCGTCACACACATTTGCTTCATGATGTTATTTTAAGTATAATTATTCCTCCTGCATATATTCCTTATTTTCTTATTAGTTCAAGATAAACTTAGGAAGATCTTCCTTCAGAACTCCACATTGTTACCAGAAAAGCACAGCTTAAATTGCACTGTCTGGTAATGTCCAGACCAAGATGCAAAATCATGCAATCTCCCAGCTTTCCAGCCTGTTACTGTTTAGGCAGGCTTTTTCCTCTGGGACCTGATCATTTTATATAACATTGCTGCATTTTCACAGATGCCTTCAGGCCCTGGATGAAATAGGAAGGCTAAATACCTCCTTGCAGTATTTAGTGACAGCCATTCCTAAAGGATGCTCGCTGCTGGCTTCTGCTGTACCAACAACAGCCAGTACCTTCTTCAGGGGGAGCACAGCTGTGTCTCCCATCAAAAGCACCCTCATGACTTTAGGAACTCCATAGGTGATGGTCCCAGTTTTATCAAACATCACAGTCTTGACCTGCAAGAAAAAACAACAGTTACTGCCTAAGCCCTCCAAGTGCAGGGATACTTGAATGCTTATGGAACATAAATACAGTCAAGACTTCAATAAACAGTTGACAATATCCACACAGAGACAGAATAAATCTACAGAATCAGGGATTCCTGTAGGTACTTTGAATTATCTGTATAGAAGGTATCATACTTTCTTATTAATTCCTCATTAAGCTACAAGGTCATCCTGTGCCCATATCAGGATCTCAGACAACAGTGTAAGTGTAGGACTGAGAATGCATACACAAAGGACAGTACATGCATTCACATGCAGGATTCATGTAATGGCACTTCAATCACTTTTACCACAAGGTATGTGATGCAAAGAGGGCTTTTGTGAATGCAGTTCGAAACAATTAACAATAACCCTGGGGAAGGAGGACTCAGGAAGTGATTTGGTGATAGAGAAGATGCAAAGAGTGCAAGAAGTTCAAGAAAAAACAACCTAAGTAAAATGGATGTCATGCTATTCACCAAACTCAGCCATCACTTGTCAGCCAGGCCAATGGGTCTTGAGGAATCAGAAATGAACCAAAAAAACACAGCCCCACATATACTGGAACCCAAAGATAAAGTCAATTCTAATCCTGAAAATAAACACAGCAGAGAGAAACACAAAGCCCAAAAACTTAGCAAAGTAGGCATTTCTTCTATATCCAGCTATTCCAACACACAAACCTTGCAGAATCCAACAGGTCACCTAATTTTCAAAGCCCTGACCATAGCCTTGCTTGCATCCAAAAGGTAAGAAGTCCAAGCATTTATTATCTTTTAAATTTATTTTTTTCTAGAGCCTTGGAAAAGCTTCTGGTGAAGTAAGAACAAGATTTATCAGTCTGATTAACTTGCTGTTACCATCCTCCTCCCTTAAAATGTTCTGCATATGTCTAATACAGCCATGTTTAATACATCTATCACAGCATGGTTTTGATTCATTTTCTTTTCAGCAGCTGTGGACATGTCAAACCTTTTTCTCCTTCAACCTCTTCCTCCTCTTTTTATAATTTTTTGTGTCTTTGAAGGTTTTTTTTCTGCCTCCCTTCTATCTTTCTATACACCAAAGCAACTTCAAACAATTATATTTTTTTCTCTTTCATTCTACATTTTAAACCACTGATCATGAACAATATGCCTTTCACAATAGGTCTCAGAGGAAAAATAAAACCCCAGTGGATTACTGGGCTCTTTTGCAGAAGAGGTAAACAAAGTGCAAAATCAGAAAGCAACCTCATGCTCAAGTCATGAGATTTTAGGACATGTTGGCTCTCAACACTTTGCTGTGATTACTTTGAAGAAGGTTCGACTTGTCTTCACCTCAACGAGCAGCAATCAGTTAAAAAAAAAAAAAAAAGGAAAAAATGTCCACAGTCTTTCTTCGGGCCTGTAGGATTTCCTGGGGAATTCTATTTCATGTAGCAATATCTGGGTAAGCTGTAAAAGTACAGGATGAACTATTAACCTGATGTGCCATTTCCAGGGGTTTTCCACCTTTGATGAGAATACCATTCTGCGCAGCCACTCCTGTGCCCACCATTACAGCTGTGGGGGTAGCCAGGCCTAAAGAGCAAGGGCATGCAATGCTCAGCACAGTGATTGAGGTTTGAAATGCAAATCTCAGTATTATTTCAGCTTTTGAAATGTTTTTGCTCTGATTCTGCAAGAAGAGGGAAGAAAAGGGGGAAAACAAAAGAAATATATGTAAGATTTCCAGCAGCAGATAACGTAGGTGTACAATCAATCACAGTCATTTCACAAAACACATTTATCTGGAAAACTTCAGTACAGGAAATTAATCTATTGTTAATTATTAATTAACAATAATTATAAATTACAATTAATTATAAAATTAATCTATTAATCTAACTATTGTTACTGTAATGTTAAAGAAAGGTCAATATTAAGAATTGTTTATGGCAGTGTTTTCTGGATTTTTTTGCTGCTCAGGAACACAAATGCTTGTCTCAGCTCTGAGTCTCCCAGGTGTCAACAGAACTTGTTGGAACTTCCTTTAAAGCTTAGCAAAGGAGAACAATATTTCCAGATACACAGATCCCCCCAGTTGCTGAGCATAGCAAATACACATCCTAAAGGTAACAGGAGCTCAGCTCCTTTCTCTAGCCAAAACCACTATCTGCCATTAGAAACAGGAGTGTCCACAAAAATTTCAGATTTGACAGGAATGGCTCAGCTCCTTGCAATGCAGCTATATGTTTAGTCCAGAAAAGCTGTCATAATTTCCATTTGTAAGAACCCTATGCAGAACCAAGGGGTAAATGCAAAGACATATTTATACCTGCAGAGAGATTTTAAACAGCGTAATTATCTGCTCTGTGTAGAAAATGCCATGCTTTACAGAAGTATTTACAGAATATTCTGAGTTGGAAGGGACTCACAAGGATCATCAAGTCCAGCTCTTAAAGAAAATGCCCATACAAGGACTGAACCCACAACCTTTGTGTTATTATCTAACCAACTGAGCTACTCCCAGGGTGATTATAACATCAACCCCTATATTAAAAAAAAGCATGTTAATTACATTGGAAGACATCCTAACACACAAATCTGGTTAAAATAATAAAACTACTTACAGGAAAATATTTTTTAATAATATCAAAATTTACAAAACCAATTGTGATCCATACTATCAATGTCACAGTTGAAATGGTGATGATAAATGGAACGAAGTATCCACTAAATTTGTCTGCCAATTGCTGGATGGGTGCCTATAAAAAATAAACCCAGTTATTTGCATTTGTGGTTGAAACACATAACTATGCAGAGTTCATGAAAATACACAATTGTTCTGGAAAAACAGTTTGCTGAAGTGTGTTAAGTATCAAAACATGGAATCTTTTTATTATTAGATCAAAATCTGTGAATAAGGTTTTCTTCTCCATTATTTTTACCTTTGACATTTGAGCTTCTTCCACCAACTTGACAATCTGTGCCAGAGTAGTATCACTGCCAACATGAGTCGCATTAACAAGAAGCGAACCATGAGCATTTATAGAACCAGCAATCACTGTGCTCCCAGGCTTTTTAATGACTGGCATAGGTTCCCCTGAAAAGAAAAGGTAAGAATAAATGAGCCAATACCCCTAACTGCATAATCCATTAGCACACAGCTCATTCTATGTTAGTAAGCTAAGCAATAACGACCAGAAATCACATACTGTGTGTCTCTGCCTGGTGAAGACATGGATAAGTAGTGTCATACTTCTACAAATCTTTTTTATAAGATTAATTTCAAAGCAAAAGCTGTTTCCTTGGTCAGAACTTTTCAGTATACTATCCCTCAAAAGGGCAAGGAGCAAATTGGTTGGAAAAGGTACTCCTAGGAATTTCTCCATTAACACATTGCGTAGCAATGGGAGTTTGAGAAATCTGTCTTTATCTCCACAACCCTCAGTTTTCAAAGACCAGAAAGTCTTTTCAGTGGAGAAGCTCCTGTTTTCCTGCTACCTCTGCAAGAATACTAGCTCTAGAATATCTTTATTTTCTCTATTTTTAGTGGTAGTGATAACAACTGTCTCTCTGAAGCTAAAGGTGTCCATGTTCCCAAGTAAAGTAAAAACAGAACTAGAACAAGTAATCCAATGCCAATGTAAATTTTTATATCCTTTACTTAATTTACAATAATTGTACAATGCATTGAATCCTTTCTATACTTACAGAATGAAATTAAAAGTTCAAAATATGTAAAAAAGTCCTGTGACCCTTAATGAACATCAAATTTTGAGCCTTTCTTTTCCCCTCCTTGCTCATTGAGAGAGCCCTATCATACAAACTCCAGCATCTCATCAATATTTCCACATCACCCTTTAGAACTTATTTCTGAGAAGGTACCATCTCTACAAATACCTCCTTGGGGAAACTCCAAGCAGATCGCTGGAATAATGACAATACTGTTATGACTCTACTCATCCCATCAGTAGGCTAGTAAGTGGCTAAACTGAAAGGAAAATCTTCAGTTTTTTAGTGTATGCACAGATGGAGGATTTGAGCTCAAGCTCACAAAGCCACAGCATCCATTAAGGTGGGAGGCTATTCAGACAGCAGTGTCTGGGTTGGGTCTACTCTCTTTTCCTGAAATAAAGAGTTCCAGAAGATTTGACTTCTTTGTGTAAGATAAGGGAAGTTACCAGTAATGAGAGATTCATCTGCCATAGAGCTGCCTTCAATGACCTTTCCATCCACTGGAAACTTTCCACCAGGAACAACTTTTATAATATCACCCCTTTGAACCAGTTCAACAGGTACTTGCTCCTCCCTGCAAAAGATACAGGTAGAACAGGCAAGATGCTTATGCCATCAGCTTTCAAGTTAACAGGATCAAGCCTAGTCTGTGACCCAGGCAGGCTGAAGGGATTTTAATACATAAATATGTACCTGACAATGGAGTGGCCAGGTCCAAGAGTCACCACAGTGGCTTCTGTGGCTTGAAGAGATATAAGCTTAGCAAGAGCTTCTGAGGTCTTACCCTAAGAAACAGAGAATAACGTTTAAGATACATAGAGATATATCAATCCTGATATGTACTTAACACAATGAACTTTAAACAACCTTTCATATTATAGACTGAACCAGAAACAGCTGACTCAAAATTCCTCTGAATAGTTTATTCTGCTCCCATCATAAATACACAACATTTGTGTGAAGATGAGTTACCTTGGCTATGTGTTCCAGCCATCTGCCAAGCGCAATGAACACAAACAACATTGGAGGAGTGTCGAAGAAAGTGACAGGGCTTTTCTCTGCCTTCTCAATGATTGCTACTATCAGGATCACACAGGAATACAGATAAGCAATCGTTGTGGCCAGCACGATGAGCACATCCATATTGGCAGTCCTGTGCCGCAGTGACTTGTAAGCTTGTACATAAAAATACCACCCGCCAAGGAACTGTCGGTGCAAGCAGGGACAGACTTGTATTAAGATCAGTAACCACAGAGTACATAATACTGCCCTTAGCAGAATTAAAACCACATAAGGGAAGGCATTGCTGACCCAAGCAAATTTAATACTGATATAACTTCAGGTCTGTTAGGACGCTGACACCATTGACATCCTCTAATTTGCACTTCCTTGTTCTCACAACCAGCAAATACCATCCTTTTCCTCAGCAATGTAAAGTAAACCAGGCATAGAAAATGAAGGGATTTACCTGCAGCTACCCAATTAGTTTGCAGATGATCAGGTATCTCTCTATTTTAATATTACCTTCTCCACTTGGAAACTATCTGATGCAACTTTGACAGGAGTAAGAGCTATAGAGTAAATGCAGAATGTATAACTTGCAGAGAAGTGCCACTTTGTTCTGCTTAGAACAAAGGTAGAGACAAGAGGGCAGGCCTAATCCACTAAATCTTTCCATTAGCCTGTCTTTATCACATCAGATTACATAAAGACAAATAGAAAAGAGAAGAATAGAAAGCAAACCCCCTAGGAAGTAATGTGGACGTACCTGAACAAAAGTGCACAGGATAAAGAAAAGAAGATTCAAAATAGATAACCCAGGAATGAGGTTCTGTTCCAGCACCTTAGATCCATGGTCTCCACCATTGGGGATTTGCATATAAATCATTATGACTACAACAGGGATACCAAACGCTAGGCTGTACAAGAAAGATTTCCTCCACCTGAAAAAGAGAAACTGTAAATCCATGGGTTTTTTTACACTCAGGCACAACTGTGCTGGTAGTGCAGGGCTGGGGTTATTAGCATTGTACTAACACACAGCTTTGGGATTTTTGCAAAGATCCAGCATTTTGGAACAGCTTCAGTGTCTGCAACATGTTTTACTGTATAGACTTCTGGCAGTTAAAAAACTAAAACCAATGAAAGTAATAAAGTACTTGAACCAAATGGCAAATGGTAAAATTAAATATGCTTTACACAAGAATAATTTAATTAACTGGAAAGAGTGCTGGGGGGAGTAGAGTTACAAGATACGATCTAGACATGTTCATTACTGAGAGAGAAAAGAAATACTTACTGCTGTATTTCCTTTTTATGATCCAGGTTATGTGCATTTGGAGCTCTTTTAGACACAGAAGCATGAAAGCCAATTTCCTTTTTATTGAAAGGGAAGGAAAGATAAGTTAGTTTTGATGAAGTTAACCGTATTACTTACAACACATTTAAATTACACTAGTTTTAGAGGAAATGGGTGCCTATGACACTGTTTAATGTTTAATAAATTCCAACCTCTTATATTTTTTTTCAGATTCTGCCAAAATGAGAGGATATTTCAGTCATTTCTAAAAATTTCGACTGCAAAGGACTTTTGGTACTTATACAGGAACAAAGTGTATAGATGCAGTAAGTGTCCAAGTTCTTAGGCATGGGGAGTTCCCACTGACAAGTGGAATTCTACTGCACTCCTCCTAAAGGAAAATATATGCCCTTTCACCTCCACTGGAATAATCAGGATGTATGGGACATACCAAAGGAAGTTAAAATGCACAAGCCACTGAGAGCTAGACAACCTTGTGAGCAAGTCCCTAACACTACAGTTTAACAAATACACCTGAAGTTGAAAATGAAGCGTGTAAGGTTAGTTTAAACCCTTAGGACAAGAAACTGTAGGGCAAAGCATCCCAGAAACAAATACAAGCAAAAATCCAGCTTTGAGTGACACTTGGATGAGTTACTGCAGTAGAACTATGCCTCCTTCCCAAACACCCTAAAAACCCAAAGCACGCTTGCAAGAACAATACACTTAATCTTCCTACCTGCATCATGAAATGCTTGTGTGGTAAAGTATGCTTTAGAGAACTGCTTTGCCAGCCTGAACAATCTACTAGTTAACATGTTAATAACTGCTGCTGCATCAGTTCTGTGGTCTAGCAGCTCTTTTCTGACTAAATACTCCAGAGCATGGAAGGCAAACAGTCTCTGATGTCCTTCTGACTACTCACTGCTCACACCCCATACAGTATGATTTCTTCCCTTCTGGTGGGACAAAAAAAGAAAAAATTTTTGTCCACATCTGTGTCTTGCTAACAGTAGATTTTATGATCTGTGTGTTTACTGGTAAACCAGGCCTTTTGCATTCACTATCAGGCCGCATCACAAGCTGTTCCCAGTCAAAAAGATGTGGGAATAGATGCAAGCATGTACAGAGATATGTAATATTTGTGACATAAACTGTGGAAAAAGTTATTTACAACTTTTGTCACTGTCAAGAGAAAAATGTATTTTTTTCTGAATTAGCAACACTTCACTGAAATGACTGTGATTCTACACACAGAACTGCAAGAAATGAATATATGACACTTCTGCCAGATAAAGATAAAAAAAGGTTCATTTTTTAGTTTTTAGTGTGTGTTTTTAGAGTAACAGCTGAGGAACCTATGCATTTCCATGGAGCACAGTAGCCTCACCAAAACAGCATAAAAACATGGCAGTAATTATGGCATCTACAAAATCAGTGAAACCCCTCAAATATCAGCTGTTTTATTTCCTTCTAAATTTCACCATGTGATTGTCTATACATAAAAAATTCCCAAAGCCTACCTTGATTACATTTATGATATCTCGAGGTCCAATAATTTCAGGATCAAACTGGATGTGAGCTTTGCTGGTTGCAAGTGCAACTGAAGCAGAGAATATGCCATTTGTTCTCATGAGTTTGGATTCAATGTTGTGAACACAAGAAGCACAAGTCATCCCTGTAATCTAAAGAAAAGACAATTTTGGGTAGTTAGCAATCCCAATATTTGTAGGTGTACTTGAGACAAGGCCTCAGTGTAAAAGTTTTATAGAGCTGTCTTAAATGATACAAAGCTGAGAACATAATTATCCACTTTTATTATAAAAAATTGTGCTGACAGCAGATATGGTCACAGCCATGTGCTTGCATGGTAGCACTCAGACATGCTGTTAACTGTAAAAGTATCACTAATATGGTTCTGTCAACACCTATATTAACATTGCCAAAGCCAAACTCTGCATGTGTGACTGCATCTCTCTTAAATTTTCCTGTGGCTTCAATAAAGCATGTTATTACTTTGTGATCTATTAACACAGCAGCAGACTGGTTCTCTGTCTTGCAATAAACATCTTTCAGAGAATAAAAAGCAGTATTTGAGGAATCCATCCTTCATATAAGCAATTTACTAATTGTACTGATTTTACCCAAAGTTCCTGGACCTCTATGCAAAGCCCTTAACATTTGCAATACATATTTGTTGACACATTCTCAGTTACTCAGTCTCTACTAAAGTGCCTTAATGGAAAACTTTTGTTTCATTTCTGCTTGCTAAGAAAAGTTTAATCTGTACATAGAACTATTACTTTTTATTTCAGTGCTTTTGGATAACTTCTTCTAAGACAAGTTGATTTTGTCTCTTCAGCAATTATGAAAAAAATAGTGTCACCAGCCAGAACTGAGCTGCTGAAGCCACAACTGCTCAAGCAAAGCTATTTGCAAGAAAATGAGTCTTCCAGACCCAACTTTTTCAAAACAAACAAATAATTTCACATACACATGACTTACAAGAAGTTCCACTTGCCCTTCTGTTTCTGCATTATTTTCCATGATGGAAGCTTCAAAACCCAAGTCCTGGATCAGCTGTGCTATTTCAAGAGGCTGTATGAGTTCTGGCTTGTATTTTATCTCTGCTTTACCTGCCATCAGTGCTACCAACACTGAAACAATTCCTGCAGTGGCAATAACAAAAATATTAGATAATGCAGCTCCTTTGAGGGAAAGAAAAATAACATTTTACAAGTGATTGTCAGTGAGGACTGTAACAACTAGGAGATGTTATAAGCGTAATGATTTCTCTCTGCCTCCTTCTAGTGTTGTTCTCTAGTCACAACAGCAAAGTTTTCAATGAGACCTAACCACAGTGAATTTCCCTTTAGCAACAAGAGGAATTGCAAGATTTACACATGGAAGGAGGTGAGTTGGGCTATGATCTAATGAGACAAACAGTGCATTTGGAAGCAGTCTTTACATCAACTGCTGCAAGATCTACCCTAGATTCTTGTAGTTTGGAGCAAGCCCTGCAGCACAATGCTGTTTATTTTCCTGTTCTTCACCCCTCCTTACTTTTTTAATGAATAAACAGCCCACAGAAATCTACATTTAGAATTGAAAATCAAAACAAAAAGATCACAAGGCAAAAAAATATATTGCTTTGAAGAGCTAATGCTTTTTTGATTTCTAAATCAAGGCAGTGAGACCACCATTGTGAGACTGGTGAGAGAGAAATCAATAAACAAAACCTCCCAGAGGCATGCTGACACAAACAAAATCAGACATTGCTAAGGCTCATCTGTTAATCTTCTACATGGCCAGAGGAAAGGCAGCCCCAGCCTGCACACTTCTAGACCAGTAAACATCACTGTGCCTAAGCTTACCCTGGCAGTGGAGCCACACATTTGTTTGCACCTGCTTGTGCAAATATGCCGAAGCATGCCCGAGCTCTCAGTGGCTCTGTAGCAGATGAATTGCTTTGTGAACTAACAAGGCCCTGAAAACTAAATGACAACCATTCCTCTGTTCTTGTCTTTAGACTTGTTTGAATTTTTTATCACATTACAACCTGTTACTGAACATACAAGTATGTTCATCATGTTTGTCCACCAGGGCAATAACATAGTTAAACAGTTACTTAGTTATGTTAGTTAAACGCTGATAAAAGTAACATTAGCACTAAAAGCATTAAGTCTGTTTAACTTCCAGATGTTGTATGACAGTCTCTTCCATTAATCTCATAGAACATCTTTTCCATCCATTCATCCCTTATTATTAGACTCTTTATAGGAATCTTAAATTTATTACCATCTTCTTTCTGCAAATTTCTTTCAATGGTAGACACACACGATGCACAGGTCATGCCTGTGATTTGTAAGACACACTTTTCTTCTGTGGCTCCACGGAGCTGGTTTGACCCATCGGGGTGAGGACTGTCTGCAAGAGCATCTGAGGCATGGCCTTGGTGAGGAGGCTCTGGAGCTTGAGGCTGCACTGCAGCTTTGCTGGCATCAGGCTGGCACCTGTGTTCTCCAGCGGCGGTATCTCGAATAAATGCACAACACACTGAACTATTGACAGTGTGATTGGATGACACAAAAGTACAAACAAGTCACATTTATCAACCATACAAACCCTCATAGTTGTTTAGAAGGTGACACAATAAACTTGGTCTCTATATGGAAACAACAGAGGTTGTTACTATGCTTATAAAAATACATAATCACCAGTACCACTTGCACAACCATCTAACTCTATGGAAATACCTTCCCACGTTCAGATGGCAAATGATTCCCTCCAATTTCAATGCCTAGAGCTGTCAGCTCCACTTGGTAAAGACATATTGGTACCTAGAGGGTCCTTATCCAGCACAGAGAATGTAGTCCAGTCATACCTATTCTGTCATTGTTGCCATCTATGCAGGAATCATATAATTTCATCTCAAACAAGGAAAACAATAAGTTTCTCAACAGGTTTCTCTTTATAGCACAGTATTCACACTGCAAATACTGCAAAATGAGTATTGGAAGCACCCCAGAGACCTGAACACAAACAGGCCACTTGCAAACGTTTTCATTCTTTGCCAGATATTGGACAGACACACAACAGCTCCAGCTGTGTTCACAAACTACCTCCCTTGAACAGAGGCTTGTGTAAAGAAGCAGGAGTTGCTTCTGAACATGTTAAACACAGGGGGGTCCCTCCTTTTCTAGATGGAGTGGAAGGTCTCCTATCAACAAATTATAAGCCAAACACATTATAATTAAACACCACATACAGGCTCCTCCTCATTTGTAGTAATACCACAGATACATAGGGATTGGACCTATGAGAGAAGTGAATACAGTGTGGGTTTTTGTGATCAAACTGCTTAATTTCAGGTAAACTACACCAGTATTTCTAAGCAAATATGTTAACTTGAAGCAGGTAAAAATTACCACATTCAAAATTTGCAAGAGAGGAGATTGTGCATCAAAACAATTTTTTAAACCTTGAGCACATGTGCAAAATCCATACACTGCTGAAGCTGACATGTAAAAGCAGCAGGTACCAAAGAGTACCTGCATTTTGCCACTTACCTTGCTAAAAGCAAGGTTTAGTGAAGTATGGCAGGTAAAAACATTCAAGAAATAAAGGTCAAAGTCTGAAGATACTAAAAAGAGGTTTTAGCTAGGTAAAAAGTAGTTTTATATGAAAGATCTTTCATTAAGTTTGTAGGTTTTAGTATTCTGGAATGTAAATGCAAACATTTGGGCTGATAGATCTACTTACAGTAGCCTGTAGACATAGGAGAAAGACTACTTCAGGGGGTTTGGGGATGAGCTATTTGAAAGGCTTTGTACCTCAGACCTTTTGGCTTAATAATGTAACTCAGCTGTTATACTCACTGCTGCAGTTATTAAGGGCTGAAACAAGCTGCTTTACAGCTGAAACCTCTCTCACTTGCTAAGTGAGGTGGGAGCAGGTCAGGCATTTAGAAGGGACAATGTCATTGTGATGCTTTAAGAGTTTCTCTTCAGAAAGGAATTTCCATGTAGATGTTGCATGACCCACCTTGGCACGCTATCCACAGAAGAAAAAACAGTTACCTGTCAGCACAGAGGCATCAAATCCCATGTCTTCTATGGCAGCTCTTAACTCTTCTCCACTAGTGACAGCTGGATCATAGTGTATGGTCCCAGTACTGCCAGCCAGAGAAACGGCTACGTGCTGCACTCCTTGCCTCTGTGATAGGGCCCCTTCTATGGACTGTACACAAGAATTGCAGGTCATGCCATCAATCTCAATAACAGCCGTATGTGTTGTGCCTTCTGGTGGCTGTCTGACGACACTGTATGCAAAAGCACCTGAGGGAGATGCTGCCTTATTTGCTTCTGAACCATTAAAGAGGCTTACTTTAAAGTTTCCAGGTGGAAGGGATTCAATAGCTTGCTGCAAAGCTGACAGGGTGATTAAATCTGGGCTATACTGTATCACAGCACATTTACGCTCCAAAGACACTTTAATACTTTTTATGCCAGGAAGATCTGATATGTTTCCTTCGATGTTTCTGATGCAGGACTTGCAGTGCATGCCCTCTATCTGCACAGTTACTTTTGCTGTGCTACCCGTCTCGGTGACCAGCAGATCCAGCCCATCATGCTCCAGACTTGCAGGTGTCTCCCTGGGGTTTGCGTTCTGCAGGCGCTGGAGGTCAAGGGCACCCAGACTCAGAGGGGCTGATTTGCTTTTAATGGTGCAGTCATACCCCAGGTCACTGATGTGTCTCCTGAGGCTGTCAGGCTGAATGATGTAAGGATGGTAAGCAATAATTGCTTCTTGGTTATCAAGTGACACCTTGATTTTTGCTACACCGTGCAGTTTCCTAATCTTTCCTTCAATGCTGGTGACACAGGACTGGCATGTCATGCCCTCTACCCGGAGCTTAACTACTGCTTCTTTCAAGCTCGGCAAATTTACAGTCGCTGTTGCCAGCTTCTTTTCTGCTATGTTGGCATCAAAACCCATATCCAGAATTTCCTGGCAGATCTGTTCCGGACTTATTTCTGACTGCAGATACTTGATAGAAGCATTGTTTTGTTCAAGGGAGACTTTAATTCCCAAAATGCCCTTCACCTTGGAAATTCGGCCTTCTATCGACTGCACACATGATTGGCAAGTCATTCCCACAATGTTGACTACCACAGTATGCTCTTGGGAAGGTGGAGAGGGCATGGCTTCAGAGCTCTCCTCGTAGCCCATGTTGTCAAAAGCAAAATTATGTTTCATTGTAGGTTTCAGCTCACAACCAGGAGGAGAATCAATGTTGGACAAAGCCTAAGGAGAAAGTGGAAAAGTAAAAATAAATGCATGTATCTCCAGCCCTGTAAAAGCAACAACAGTCTTCATAGGCTCTCAAGCACATACTAGAAGTGCTCTCAAGTTAATCTATATGGCCAAAACCCTTTACAACATTATTTCACACTTTGAATACATTACCAGTGAGTTATGCCCATGATGATGAATCAGGCTTCTGACAGTCTCTTGAGCAGCAATTTAGAAAAGACTGGCTGGGGATATAAAAGCAGAATTGACTCAACATACTTACCCCAAGCAAGTAATTTAAAACTTGAACTGTCTGCAGCCACAGGACACTTCCATTACACATCCCGAGCTGCTTTTCAGAGCACAGTCACTGGCACAGTGGGTCACAGGAGAGAGTGTGCTGACTGCCTCTCCAAAAAGGTCATAAACTTGCCCAGTTTGGCCAACCTGCTACTTTCTAGGAGGAGTTCAAACCAAGCCAAAGAAAACCAAATCATGACTTTTCCCAAAGCCTGAAACAAGCTGGTGCAGGGAGAGTCAGCTGCATGCTATTTGAAGAGGTATATGCATGCACGCAAAGGCCTGGGCTCTCTGAATTTAATATATAATCCTTTTAACTTGAAATCTGTATCTAACAAAGACCTTGAAAAACACAGAACTGTAAGCAGATATTTTCACTATGGCTTAATTTTATTTACCTGCTTGTGAGGCACCTAAGACTATAAATTGTGTTTCAGTAACTCACTGATTTGATCCAAAACTGATTTTCAGGATGGCCCGTACTGAAACAGGCCAGCCAGAAGTGAACAATCTCTCAGTCAGATCACAGGCTCTGCAATACTGGAACTCTACAGCTGATTGCACTCAATTCAATTGGAAATGAAATATAAAAAAAAAGTGCCTATGCTTCTCACAGAACAAGGATTGAGAGCACAGACTCTGTCTCCTGTTGCTGGAGCCATCTGATAAGAAAGACTGAAAAGGTCAGATTTCATGGAAAGAACATGAAAATTCATGTCCTCGATTTAAGGCAACTTTAAATACTAAAGAAGTAGATGAAAGCTACTAGGATAAATGTGTTCTCTTGCCTGCAAAGCCTTGGGCTCTCTGACATTCAGTAAAACACCTCATGGTGGGCATTACTGCAGGGAGAGGCTGGAGTAGGACCCACCCAATCAGGCTCATGACTGCAGATCCTGTTCCTATGACCCACAGGAAAACTCCCTTCTCAATACAATGGCATGGATGAGAAGCATTTAGGCTGCTTAGTAACACGAGACTGCATCCAGTTCCTTTGATGCAGTACTCAAAATTCATTAACTTGATTTTGTTTCACGCTTAAACAGCTTGGGAATAATGAGGTCTGGGGTCACAACAAAAACAGCAAAAATTTAAGATGAGAAATTTGCTTTCAACCTTTTATATACTGTATTTGTTAGAACAGGAGGAGGAATGAGCAATTTCAACTCTTCAAGCTTATGGTGCAGCCCCTCAACTATCCTGACAGCAAACTTTCCCTCCTACTCCCTCCCCTTCTGCTTGGCCTCATGGCTGCACTCCAGGGATGCTGGAGAAGAGTCAGAGGAATATTTTAGTCCTGGCATCCCCTTTTGCCTCCTCCTCCCACAGGCCTGGCAGTACCCAGGACACTGCCCTCCTTGCACTTCCCATAAGTTAGTGAAACCCTCAACATACATGGAAATGTGCCACAAGCACCTCCTTTCAAAACAAAGCATTGAACAAAGCACTAGTTAATCAGACTTGGCTTCAAAGCTGGTGCTCTGTTTAAGCACCCCACAAAGACAACCAAGACATCCCCATTCTCGTGTCCTCCTATTGTTGTGACTTCCCACAATTTGAAATCATAACCTGGCCTTGTGTATGGGGAAAAAAACCCATCTGGAAAGAGTCTCCCAACCACATTTCAAAGGCAACCTAGACTCAAACTCGCATTTATTGTGAGTCCTGCCTCAAGAAGCATTATGTGAACACTGCCATCCCTGCTTCCCCATCCCCAGTCCCCCAGGGACACTGCTCGCAGTGGCCTGCTCTCATCAAGAGCACCCACTGAAATCTGTGTGACACTTACAGAAGCTCACCCTGTGCATGTACTTTGGCTCACAGGACAAAGGTATTTTGCCTTCTGCATCCTTTGGTGAAACAGAGAACGAGTGGAGGAGTCGAGCATCCTCCACTCTCTGTTTCACTGCCTGTTTGGCCACCACTTGCAGATGAAACACAGGAACCATCACAGGCCTTATGTCCTCCTTTTCCCCCTCCATCTCCATGCTCACTAACTGTCTGTTTTCCTAGGTACACCATGACATAAAAGCAAATCAAATTAAGAGTGTAAAAAGATTAGAAGATATTTCTCGTTATCCAGTCCTTTGAAATACATAAAAGCAAGGACTGATTCCACTATTTCAATGCATTGTAAGCCACAGAAACTTCAAAACTTGGCCACTGCTTTTTGTTTGGTATCAAAAGCTATCCCAACATTCAGAAGAATTGACAAAAATATTTTGTTTGCTGCTTGTCAAAACCAGATGCTTATGCTCTATAGGAGAAAAATCCTTGCACACAAACTTTTAAATGACAAGGAAAAAATAGAGAGGGGATGTGGATATAAGAATCTCTTTCTCTTTTAAAAAAAACACCTCAAGTACCAAAACATTGAAGAATCTCCCCCCAAAACCAAAAAATGTACACAGGACAAAAAATATTTACAAAGCCTTTAGTATTGTTTTTAACAGCTTAAAAAAAAACCCAAAACAAAACAAAAACAAAATAAGCAGAAATATATCTATGTGTGTATTTTCAAGAAGGATGTTCTACACCAGACAAGAGGAAAACAGCAGATTCATGTAAGGACACACAGAAATGTGTCCATAGTTTTCCTCAGGCACATGCTTGGTCTCCAAAAAGGGTTTCCTGATACCAGCTGACACCCACACATTAAATGGCATCTATGAGGCTGAACAGTAATTCAGAGACACTATCTGCAGGAGGATGAGAGAAGCATTCACCACCAAAAATGCCCATAAAGGTGCTTGTAAGCCTTAGACATTACCCCTTCTGCTTTTTTCTGCCCAGAGAGAAATATGAACAAAATAATGGAAATGCATCTGACTCTACATCCAGAAGGGAACGTGTGAAAGAGCTGGTTGCAGTTACTCTTTTGTCTCTCACACCAAAGGAGAATGGGTCACTTTTAAGAGCAGGTTTACACCGACTCTGTTTGCTCAACCAGTCTCATGCCTATTTTTACAGTATCTATGTGATGTGAAGAATATGCAAATAATTACACATGAAATGGTGCCAATTCTTTCCCTCCTTTGTTCTGCATGTAACAGTTGGATCTGAAAGTGCACAGCAGAGCAAGTCTCTACTCTGAAAGCTAAGAATCCTGACACAAAGAAGTTATGATGCTCATATGAACAATACAAAAAAAAACTGAAGAAATTTGAGAAATCATTGACACAGAATCAGTAGTAGTAGATGGGGAGAGCTTTAAAGAAAGCACCAGAACTGGTTGGAAAACACCTACATCTAAAAGAGAAGCTCTGAACCAGACCCAAGATGAGTAGCAAATGTGCAGGAGTGTGGCATCTGAAGCCCAAGTCCCAGTATGAGGATTTAAAAGCAAGAAACAAGGCATGAAGAACAACCCTGGATGCCCCAGACAGGAGCTGTAGCATTCATGCCTGACCTGGGGCAAAGCAGGGCTTGGGAACAGCTGGAAGAGGCAGAGGTTCATGCTCCCCTTTCTGACTGCCTCCAGCAAGGAAGATCATCCGACAGGAATAAGCCCTGAGGCTGGACAAACATTTTGTGAAAGCATGGAGGTGGAGCAGGGCAGGGAGATGCCACTGGATGGGAAGCACCAAGCCTTGAGCCCTGGTTTGGTGCAGAGCTCCATCATCATAGCATCCAGATTTCACGGCAGGTCCTTTTGGGAAAGGTAATCCTTGCCCATTGTCTGTATGGCTGGAGGGGCAAACCCACCCCATTGAAGGCTGCCCTTAGAGGCATAGCATCATTCTGACCCATGGTCCCCCACAACAGGCTTCTTTTTTTGGATATTCCCATTCAAACGTGCAAAGGCTTAGAGTTCAAGCAGTGAGGGGATACATAATAAATCTAAGAAAAACCACTGAACTCAGAAAAAAAACCCAAAGACAAGGAAATCACAGCACTGGGTAAGACTCTCACACATGCACACATGGTGACCCATGTCTTTAGAATGGATGCAATGCTATGGCTGTGAACTCAGCAAGGTTTGTGCCTTCTTTGGCTTCACAGCCCAGCCACCAACAACCTCTGGCTGAGTCCCCTTGCTGCCTCCATTGCTGTGTTTCATGATCACCTCATGGGGTGTTACCAGGAAAGCCATCCCTCTACCCTTTTCCCCCTCCCAAGAGGCACAGCCACCTCCAAAATGCCAGTATAACACTCCTGGCCTCTGCAGCACAAGGCTGAGGTTGTGACAGGTGCACTCCACAGCTCCCTGAGCATCACCCACGCCAAGATCCAGCACGGCACCTCTCCTCTCTGCTCATCCAGCAAGGCTCTCCCTCCTTGGCTGGCACTGCTCTCCTGCCCTCCTTTGTGTGGCCTGCCAGGATGGCAACTTTCACACCCTAAAACTCAAGCACCAGGCTCCTCAAAGTGATGCCAGGCAATCAGCTGGGGAGGAGATGGGGCCCAGCCCACCCAGCGCCTCCCCCTCTGCCTCTCCCTGCCTGCTCCATAAATCCACAAATGCTGGAGGTCACTGAACCGCTCTTCCACTATGTCCTGAAGTTTTGGGCTGCTCTTTTCCCTGCACCTCCATGGGCTGAAATCAGTTATCGTCCTCTTACCTTTGAGCACCAACTGCTGAAGAATTATCTTATCTGTGTTTTACCTTCCCTACTTCCGTCTTTCGCAACCGCCTGATTCATGGCTTTGGATTCAGGCGGCAGCAGCACACAACTGAAAAGCCACACACTAATAATTTAACGCTTCAGAAGTTTCCCAGTTCATTTTAGGCTGACAGGGAACAACAAAATGAGGGCAGAGCAGCCACAAAAACATCAAAGGTCACGAGTCTTCAATTTTGTGCCTGTAACAGCAGCCCTCTGGCACACAGAGTAGCCAGAAATTCAATCCTCATCCTCCTTAGCATTTTTCATTGCATCTCGTTAGAGCATATTGTTTAAATAGATAAGATCGTAACCACTTGTTCTTTCTCCCCTCATCTCCCAAACAAGGATTAACAAATGTCAGTAGCTTCTATATTCAGTAACTACTTACAACACAATTTGTTATTTCTCAAACAGTTCCTGAGTATTAAACGAGGGAAAAAATATATTCTAAACCTGAATATCAAGATTCACTAAGAGTATTACTACAAAGCGGCCTTTCTGAGGCTTTTGTTTCCAAAATACTAAGTTAATTATGCTAATGCTTCTGCCAAGGGATGGCTATTTCCCCACCTGGGATCAGGCTTCTCTAACAGTACAGGTGCTAGGGAAAGATTTAGGCAGTTGCTGCCAGCCTTGCTGAAATGACACCTACACTTTTGTAGTTAAAAAACCTCAGAGAGCTTAACAGGCACTTTTAAATTAAAGGGAGCTGTGTAAACCGAGTTTGGTCTATGGGAAAGGGGAAAGGCTTGCCGTCAATGAAATGTTTCTGATTCAGAATTAAAACAAGGCAAGTCTCTCTGTGCTGTTCTTCACAGCACCAATACAAGCAACATTGTATCCCAGTGAACTGAATACAGAAAAGAGGTCCTTTGGTAGAAAAAAGTAATTTATGTCATAATTGTTTTCTAGCACACATTTATAATCCAAGAAGTAACTCGAGGCAGAAAAAGCTTTCAGAGTTATTTGGTCCCTTCTGACTGTTACTTCGTTCCAATCTGACACAATTTGAGCCATTCTAAGCATACACAGTTTCAAAGAACACGAAAACACAGAATCACAGAACATTCTGAGTTGGAAGGGACCCACAAGGATCATCAAGTCCAATTCTCCAGCAAATGGCTCATGCAGGAATCAAACCTACAACCTTGGCATTATTAGTACCATGCTCCAACCAGCTGAGCTTTGTTCTGAGAATTTCTTTTCCTTAAATATTCACAGTATTCACTGATCCAAACTACACTACTGCAGTATACATACATTTTAGACAGCAAAATTATTTTAAAATAATAAACCTCATTGTGTTTCTTTTAGCATTGATCTTTCTAAGTGCCTTCACCACAGCAGTTAATCTCCAAAAATACCACAGTTATACTGAATTTAAAAAAAAAAGTTGCACAGATGTACTTATCAAGAATTTCATTAGCATCCACTTAGTATATATAAATAAACTACTTACCTACAGTAAGGACCTTTTAAAGTTTCTGCAATTTCTGTTATTCCAAACTAGTATGAGCTTCTGTGAAACTACTGCAGCGGTTGGAGTTCGAAAGGAGAAACACTATTACGTTTCCCTCCTAAGAATCACCACTCTGTATTATTAGAGGTGGAGCTGAAACAATGCTCATTAACTTCTGCAGCATAAGTCATCATTAACATCTTGTTTCAAAGATTATTTTCAGAGGATTCCCCAGAGGACTTTGCATTTGTACGGCTTGTTATGGGGCTGGCATCCATGCTGGGGATCAAGACAATTTAGATAAAACAGGTTTAACCTCCTTTAATATACAACCCATGTCCAACATGCTTTGTTTTAAATTCACCAGTTCAGAAACTCCAACTCCACTTCCCTCCCAACACTCACACACACACACACACACACACACACACATACACACACTCCAGCACTCACTGACCTGTCTTTCAACTGTATTGACTTCTGTCATTCCCATGGAGTAACTCTGCAAAAGTTTCTCTTCTTTCTGCAAGTTACTGCTTGCTTTCACCGGAGATGCCGTCTTGGACTTTTCACCAATAATCAGTAGTTCAGGCACATCACAAGCTGCCTGCTGCTTACGAATAGACACCAGGGATATGTTTCTGTCGTTTAAAGTAGCTAAGTAGGACAGCTCCCTTTTCATTTTATTGTCCAGTTTTCTCTCCATTATTTTTCTGGACTTTAAATATTGCAACACCAAACAACAGTTTTACGAGAGCAGTTATTTGGTGTCCTACAAGCCACGCTTCTTTCAGCTACATTTACAACAGCTCGAAGAGTTCTGCCTGTCTAATCCATGTGCTTATTAGGCATTCATCACGAAATCCCAGATGGAACCTGTGATCCTTACGTAGGCTGCTTGCTGCACTCAGCTACCTGCTCTCCCTGCCAGTTCAAATGTTTCCCACCAATTGGCATCCCTCGCGCTTTCCAAACTGCGTCCAGCACTGCTGATCTCTGCACACGGCGTTGCTGCGGGCTCAGCCAAGGCAAGGCTGCCTTTCACAAGCTGCTCAAACATGACCTGTGTGCAGCAGCCAGCGCCTAACCAGCCCACACAGACAGGCATTAGCTCCTTGTGGCCATGTGCACAATCCCATCTCCTACACAGGGAAAATGCCGTTCCATTTCCTCCTCCTGTGAAATTACCGGGGGTTTCTTGGATAAAATGAAATCCTTTCTAACACTGAAAACATGCATGATTACTTAATTAGATAAGGCTCCTAGATCAAAGGTCTTTCACTCATTCAGGGCACAAGAACATTCATTCTTTGTCTCAAGAGGGAAAACAAAAGAGTGAGTACAATATTTACACTTTCTAAAATGTGCCTCTTCACCATCAGCAAGCTTTTCTAAAAACCAATGAACCAAACAAAATTAAATGAGCAATTAGTGCCAGAAAGGCAAGAAATGAAATATATTCTCCTTAAATTCTCTGGGCAACAACAGGAACATCTAATTTAGACAGCCAGACACACGGCAGGTAGCACCACTAGAAGTGCCTTGAGCCAAGCCTGAATATATTTCTCTGGGATTGCCCATAGCAAATTCACAGCACTATGCTAATGCAGTAAGTGGGATCTCCTGTTCCTGACTGCACAGTAGTGCAGTCCACTTCTGAAGGCATTGCTGAACAGGGACATGCATTTATGCATTTATAAAATTTATAAAATATAACAGATGTTATTACTTATTAATTAGCAATTTCCATCCTCCCTGCCTGTACGGTGACATCACTGCACATGCAAGCCTTAAAACAATTGTTTTAAATTTAATCAGGATCTCTTGCCCTTGGATAAAGTAATAAATTTACTCCTATGCAGAGGTTAGCATACAGGGTCAAAACTGCAGCATATCTCTGTCATGTCACAAAAACCTGAGGGATAAATGACAGACACTCCACCTGACAAAAGAATTAGTATAATATCTATAATTTCTATAATGTGCCTCTTTACCATCAGGTAACTTTACCAAAAACCAATGACAGGACAAATTCAGATTCTTCTTACTTCTGAGGGCAGAAGTACACCCCTCACACCCCTGTCACATAGGAAGTGGTCCAGAAAGCCACCATGCAGGACATTAGCATCCTAGCTTGTCTCCCTGTCATAACTCCCCCACAACTATGGATCCTCAGTTCTTGGAAAAAGAAGAGAGAGAAGAGAAGATCCAAATACTGCTGCAGCACTATTCTGTATCATTGTCTTAGTATAAAAAACCAGTGATAATATTAAACCTTTTTAAAGGGCTATTTTGAAAACGTTTTAGAAACAGCTCTTCTAAAGAGAATTACTACAAGGGTTAAAGTGTTTGTTCTGCATTTATCAAACCAATTAGAGCCACATCTGACTTCAGTTCAAACACTTTACTGAAAAAGAAAATTGTGCTAAAAGTGAAATAATTTCAGGAATTACTGATTTTAACTGGTTTTTAAATGAGCAATTGAAGATCATACAATTTGACTTACGTAAAAAATTTCAGTACAATGTGTTTAAATACCAAAGCTAAGTCTACGTACTAAATACATATACAAAGTTAAAAACTAATATTCATCCTTCTAAAACAAAACAGGCCTCTCATCCCAAATTAAAGATATTCAGAAATTCAGCTCTGTGTTCTAATTCCAAAAAACAACAATTTCAAATTTTTTATTTTCTAAAGGAACAGAAATTCTAGTTTCTGGCCATCAATAAATATTGATCCACATTTGATCCACTCATTTCTCAATATCTCCACTCAATATCTTTGCTATTAAAAATATCCCAAACCCAACTGAGCATATCTCTGCAGGTAATCAATATTCAAAAATATGCTGTGATGAAAAAGACTGTAAAAACAACTTAGGGTTTTTTTTTCCTTCATTTCAGGTTCACCAGGAAAGCTCAGCTTAAACTGACAGAATAATAAGATGTCTAGTAAGTATCTTCTGTCCAATTCTCCTCAATCACCTTTTTCCCCCCCACAACTTCTGAGCAGCCCTAAGGTAAAAATCTGTTTGTTTCTAACAGCAATGGAGAGAAATTCTTGCTTAGTGCCCCACAGTCCTTTGCCTTCAGCGGAGTCCTGAATACTGATTTGGAGATAGAGAAGATATACATGAAGTTGTGCTTTGAGAACATTCAGTTTTCAAGATATTTATCCACATCAAAAAGAAGGATTTGGCTGAGGAAGAAAAGCTTGCTACAGCTCTTCAGATGAAAGGGACGTAAGATATATTTAAAGAAGAGTAAGTACCTAGTTTAGCTGTGGGCTGGAGCAGAGCAGTGGCAAAATAAAACTGTGCAGCTGACAGAATCCCAAGCAACTCTTGGAGAAGAGGCACCAGTCACAAAGCAGAAACCACTGAGAATCTTTTAAGGCTAAGTAATTCCTATTTATATTAATGTATGAGAGTGAAAGCTCTGAGGTTCTGCTCCACCTCAATCACTGCACAACTCTCTTTTGGTTCAGGAGACACTTCAGGAAGGGATCCAATATTGGCATCTCACAGCTGGAAACATCTGCCAGGGAAGTGAGACAGATGCTTGGAACTAACCTCTGCAATTATCTGCTGCTGCTGCTGCACTCCAACAGACTGCTACTGGTTTCCAAATTATTTTCTCCATTCTATCTCAATTAATTGCCCTTTAGAATCTAAGCTAATTGTGTCAGCTGCAGACTGAGGGTGAGCATTTTACTTAAGGCTGAAATAGGAAAGGCAATACTGCCCTTCTTCTGATAACAGTAACTGGTTTAAGGCATGATTTTGCAGAGCTTAGGGTTTTCAGCAGGAGGAATCATTCTGACTTGGTAGTATGAAATTCAGATGGCAAATAGAAAACCAGCCTGCTGCCTTTGCTGCTTTCTGCTAGAGTCCAGCAACAGTGTTTGCATTTTCATGTCAGAAAATACAGGACATTCCAAGAAAATTAAATCCCTTTGATTTAAAGGCTCAAAGCTGATTAAACATGGGTTTTCCCCTTTATTACCTGCATTATCAGACTACATTATCAACACACAAGAACAGTGTGTTCTCATGTAAATTTTGTTTCCCAGGTGCATTCATCCTTGGCTTTGATATCCTGGCCTGTGTCTAATCGCTCAGCTTCCCTGACCAAAGAAAGCACCTGAAATAGTCTTAACAATGCCTTGAAAGATGAGATGCTTTAGTTGAAAACAAAAAAAAAAAAGGGGTACTGGGATGTTATGGGGTTATATTTCTTTAATCTGTGTGGGGAAAAAAAAGAAAAACAAAGTTCAGTGAGAAGGAGCACATACATTGGCTACAGTTCACCAGGAACAAAGTGCTGCACACCTTTGGAGCAGAAACACTGGAGAAGCTTGATGTATCACTCTAAGAGAGGCATGAAAAAAAGAGTGGAGCAGCACGGAGGTGTTGTGGTCATGCTCCATTTAAGACAGTGCAGCTAAAAGAAACTAAGCTACAGAAATGACCCACACGGTGAGCAAAAGCTGACCTTTGCTTCACTAACTCAAAATACATATTACTTTTCACGCCTCTGCACATGCTAACAGACTAAAACCTATACATGCTTTACATGTATGACTATAGTCTCTCAAACTACGCTTAAACATGGAAAAATGTGTAGCTTAAGTGGGGCAGGAGGCTAAAGGAGCCTCCACCTTTGTGAATGCCTAAGATGTAGGACTTAAACACTCAGCTATACTGAGTGCTTCTTTGGGAAATTTAAAAAGCAATCTTGTATTTCTGATCATACTTCAGCCCTATAGAGCCATCTGGCAATTTAATGTCTTTGTCACTGGCTGTATTCATATTTTGTGTATTCACACACTTTGTGTATACACATTTTGTATATTGGGGTATTTATCACCAGCAATCCAGTAACAATCTGCATTTCTGTTGATCAGTAAACGACACTGTCTTGTACTTGGCCATGAGAGTTACTGAATGCCACCAGACTTCAGATCTGGCTGCAAAAGCTCATTGGGCACAACCAGACTTATGGTGAATTTTACTGTTTGTGCATCTGTAACAGTGGTGCTTCTTACTGAGCACACCTGGACTTGCAGTGCCACACTGGCTCTGCATTTCTGATGCTTAGAGCTGAATTGGCTGTCACTCAGCTGTCCCAAGTCCTTGTGATACCTGAGATCCAGCTGGACCAAAAGGGGGGTTATTTTGTGCCAAATCTCCTTCCTCTTACTGCAACAGAAAAGTTAGCCTTACTCTTAAGGCAACAATCCATCAGACAGACAAGAGGAATTAGTTCAGTTATATGCTCCTCATGTCAGTGCAAAGAGGGATGTATTGGTATTAGTGCATCACCTTAGAAATCCCGTCTTCCTTTAAATGTTAATCGTTTTCCTACTCTCCTCTTCAGACATCATTTTAAGCAACAAAATACAATCATACAATCCTCACAAAATACGAGGCATACAAAGATACGAGGCTAAACCACAAGTCATTCCATATTTGACAGTATTTTGAGTTATTCCTAATTTATCTACAGGATGCAGTCAGCTAAGATGCTTGAATTCTTCCCCTCCTTCCCAGTCTTAGCAGAGTTAGATTGTATTTGGTTTTAACACATACAATGCAATTGCAGGAAATGGAGAATTTAGTTTAAAAAAAAAAGAAAAAAAAAAAGCAAGGAGGGGGGAAGTAAAATATTGCAAAACTCATAGTAATACTACAAACAGTGCTGGCAATTCACAGGTACCAACAAATTGTTTAAACATTGCTTGAGAGTGAACCTAGGAAACATCCAGACCTTGTGTGAAGGAACTATTTCTCCTCTGTCAGGGCCCTCTTTAAGCCAAAAGCAAAGTAGTTAGTTAAGGTATCCACTTTTTCTTCGAACACATCCCTGTGCTTGCTCCACAATCATTTTTCAGTTGTACTAAGCAACTCAAACCTCCCATTTCCCCCATGAATCAATGGGTCACACCTGAAAGTTCTGTGCAAGTTCAGTCATACTCATGGTAGAGAACTATGTCCTTTATTCTCCTAACTGAGATACTTCTTACTGAACACACACAAAAAAGGACATACTTCATTTTTATTGAAGAAGCAACAAAACTCTACAACATTTGCACCTAGTTTTGAGCCACAAAATCAGGAAGAACTCTTTGGCCACAGTCATAGGAAAACTGGCAGCAACCAGATACACAAGTGTTTCTATAGCATAAATGGTATAGATATTATATGTAACATATGAAGAAGCATGATCATTATTTCTTAAACTATAAGGAAAAAAAGAAACTGCAGAAATCTGAAATCCAAGGAAACAAATTCCTACCTGTTATGATTAAAATTGCTTAAGAGTTGATGACCTAATTTCAAATCAAATTAGCTCAGACTTTGGCTTCAGTTTTTCAGGAAGCAGACTCAATCTTCTCCAAATATTTAAAAAAGGTTTGTTTGCTCGAAACCAGCAAAACTCAACAAAGTACCTTGTTTGCAACAGGGCCCCAAAACGTGTACTGATCTTTTTCATTCCACAGCTTTTCATATGATCGCAAATTGTGTGGACTTGGTACTTTGCTTTTAAAAGTGTTGGTTTCATTATGATAATTTCTGTTATCTGTTTATACTGCAGAAATTTGTTTTCAAGACCTGGAAACCACGAGGCTGATCTTATTATCACACAAAAAGGCACACCTTTTGGGTCAAGGTTTAAGTGCAAAGAACAATTGCAATCTACATGAATTAATCTGAGTCAAGATTTCCGCTACTGCTTGTGCACCAAGCAGTTTAGGAAGGCTGGCAGAACTAGTCAGGCAGTGCCACAACAAACCCAGTATTTTTATTTCTGTGTTTCCATCTGAACTTTCTGACCTTGTCCATGATTTGCTCTTGCTCAAAGCTGGTTTTGCCTTGCAAAGTTTGTGCAAAAGCTTTTTAGAATTCCATGCAGAGAAAAGAGACCTGCATTTTACCCATTTTAACTGCAATATTTAAAATACAATTTGAAAATTAGTAATATTACAACAGTAACTATTTTAAAAGGCTAATTTAACAAAACAGAAAGAGCTATTACTTGTGAACTAATATTTGCTGTCCACATTTAGAAATAAGAAGTAATTAGTGTTACTTCTGCTTAGAATTTGTAAATTTCTCAGTATTTGTCGCAGCATTTAAATAATATCTCGTAC
The DNA here is from genome assembly GCA_013397295.1 of Polioptila caerulea. Classification (NCBI taxonomy): domain Eukaryota; kingdom Metazoa; phylum Chordata; class Aves; order Passeriformes; family Certhiidae; genus Polioptila; species Polioptila caerulea. The sequence goes on along the minus strand of VYXF01003961.1, from coordinate 184,299 downwards.
ACTTACTTTGGTTATATAAAGTGATAAGTCTCTGAATTATTTTTTAAGTAAATAAGAGGACTGATATTTTTAATTATTATTTTTTTCCCAAAGTAAGCAGACATTCACCCTGTAGGAGGCAAACTAATACAACAAGGCACCTGTGACTACATAAACAGTATAAAGCACATCATATTTGTAAAGTATACGCAAAAAAAGAAAGAAAAAGGAAAAAAACCCAAAAACCCAGAAACTGATAACTCTGATTTGAGCTTGTATTTCAGGTTCTATGGCCAGCCAACTGCTCAGCCTCTGACTTCAAGAAAAAAAAGACAAAACAGTCTCTAGTGTTTGCACTACAGATGCCATGTCTAAAATACAAACATACTGCCTTTGTTAGGGCAGGCTAGATATATAAAGGCAAGGCCAAATTCAGTTTCTCTTAACAATTATTCCTGTCTATCTCAGACTGGCAGGAGCCACCTACATACGCACAGAGAGGAGTTTCCAGAAACTCCCAAATCCCTAAGTAAGCCCGAAAGCTGCACTCCTCACCACAGCATCTGGGCTCCTCCAACATACTGCCTTGAGCAAAGTCCTCTCTGCTTTCTCAGTGGTCCAGGCAAGACTCTGTCTGGAAAGAAGAGTTTCCACTCTTTATTTGGTTCTTTTTCTTCCTTTTCCCCTGCTCTCCCTGTGGGCTGGTTGCAGTTACTGGGTAGAAAAAGGCAAGGTGATGTTAGAGCCCTCTCTGTGGTCTTGCTCTTGCAGAGAGCACAATCTCCCAGGTGACCCTGTGTCACAGGGCTCAGGTGCAGCCCCACCAGGCTGGCATGGGGGCCCTTCTCACCTGCCTTCCACCTCTTGCCCTTTTGGACTGTGTCACGTGCTGAAGGTGACTGTCCTTCCGCGAGTGAACAAACCCCAGCGCTGCTCACACGCCTCTGAGCTCAGCATCACCACACCCATGGTGGGACTGAAAGGACATGAGGGGCAGCAGCCAGGGACTCCCCTAATACAGTGCTGCCCTTCGGTGCATTTTTCTCCCCAATTTAGAGATGGGAGATGTGCCAGCTCTCTGGCTGACCTGCTCTGCCACAGCCGGCAAGGAGCGAGGAGGGGAACATCTGCTGAGAACATGGAGTAGAGGCTTTCCTGTTTCCAGTTGTCAGAGTTCAAAATTGTGATATATATGAGCTGCTGAACTTACATTTCTACAAAAGTCTTGTCAATTATTTGCTATCCAGGGCTAAGAACTGTACAACAGAGCCCTGTCCGGGTATAATATCTCACATAAACTTATATATAACTCTCAGCCAGAGCCAAAGGCACAGAGCTGCCAGTTTCTACCAACAGAAAAAACATGCTTCAAATGACCATGAAGTTTAAGTAGAACTTGTCAAACACTGATTCACTGAAGAGCCTCATAGAAAGTAAGAGAAATAAAAAATAAAAACAAAAATATATTTGTTGTCATTGTTTTTTTATTCTATGTGTGTTTGGATTTTTCAGCTGGAACACTCGATAATAATTCCCTATTGAATAACATAACACTGGCAGCCTACACTAATTCATTAAGAATTCAGGTACAAATGTCAGAACTAAAGCAGCAGTCAGGGATGAAAGTAGCAACACAGGAAACTGCTTCTAATTTTATGCAATCTCTTCCATACAAACAGTTGCTTTGAAAAACATCTAAGGAAAATTGCAATAGAGAGTAAACCTCTTTGTGTTTAGAAGTATTTTTATCTGAACTATTTAACACCTGGATTGAAATACAGTTAAAATACTGGTTTCAGATGCTGACGTTGTCTCAGGCTGTTTCCTGTGACATACAGACTGGCTCATCACGACTCAAATTCACTTAAAAACAGCATTCATTTATTGCATGAGGACAAAGAGGAAACTGGAGGCATACACCTCCTAAAGAAAGAGCTCCTGGGAGCCTGAAGCTGTGAGAAAAGGAAAGCACAGAAAAGCTTTCTAACTCTGAAACCAAGTTTATTCAGCTCTCAGCAATACTCTCATTTCCAGGGGTCACGTCAGTCTGTTCTCTAGGCAAAGAATGTTTCTTCCAAGGACACATTTAGCCAAAACCGATGCATTTTGCAGCTCAGCATAAAAGAAGGTACCAACTCTGGGAGTTGCTGAGCAACCATCTGAGATTTGTTAACTGCCCTCAATTCCTGGAAAGCATAAACGTTAGCCATGGAAATTCAGGGTTAATTCATTTACCATTCCCTCCTGATACCTCTGCTTATTGAAAGAAAAGGTAGTGCAGCAGGGAACTACTTTTAAGCAGCCCTGGTTTGCCCCCTGAAAGAGAATCTTTGATTGAACCTACTTCATGGGAAAATCACTAACCTTTAAAGTTTGCTTCATCCATGGAATAGAAATAACTCAGAGGAGGTGATGAGGCATAGTATCCACAACTCTCATGCCTGGACTAGCCAAACAGCCTCCTCCAACTCCCTTCTGTCCTGCTCTGCAGGCAGTTTCTGGCTCCTTTCTCTTTCCTAGTCAGTGCCAAGGAGCCTGACACGAGCACAGAATGCAAATCCTGCTTCATCCTGGCTCCCTGTGAAATAACTTGGATTTTCATCCGACTAGCACTCTTCCTTGCTTCCTGAAACAGGCAGAAACACATGTGGCAAAATGCACATTGAACAAGTCAGTGCAGTGTACAAATTATGTGAACCCTTTATAGTTTGAAAAGGAAAGCACTTCACTCAGTAAAAAAAAATCACAATTAAGTTTTACAGCTCCCTGTGGACTTCCATAGTTTATCTAAGCAGGTGTTAAGGCATGACAGTGAAAGAGGTGGTCCTTCATGATCCTCTTCATGTTCTAATTAGAAGCAGATGGCCACAGATATAGTACTATCTGCAGAAAGGAGAATGAAAAGCTAAAAGGGCTTGGATCTGCTATCACAGACCCTCAAAAATGGTCCCTAGCTCCTCAAGAATCCCAAACTTCCACCTGAAAAAGCTGGAACTTAAGATGAGTCCAAATGTTCTTTTGCAAGCTCAGTGATCATTAGGGGTACATCATTTGCCATCTCATTTCTGCCAGTTCTGTGAGTTGCTTGAAAACATTTTCTTCAGCCACCCTAAAAAATGGCAGATGTTTAGAATACATGGGCGTTTAAAACATTGTCACAATCTACAGCATTTTTTTTTATTTGTTTTCCTTCATGGTCCTTGCCCAACTGGGACAATTTGTGTGAAAAGAATCTTCTGTTAATCAAAAGATACGGGTTCAACATGTATAAATTCCCTCTTAATACAAATCAATGTCCTTTACAGGCTCTCCTGCAAATATTATTTGTAGATCCAAGCTTCTTTGGATTAATTAATTCTTTATTGCTTCTGCCAAAAAAACCAGACCAGCTTTACCCCACAGACATATGGCATGAACACCTATGCTCTAGAACATGTAATTCAGAATTAAGGACAACAATGACAAAGAAATTACTAGAATTGCTTATATTTAGCAACTTCAATATTACAAGATACCAGTAAAAACAACCCCATCGTGTTTTTCCCTTGGTATATCAATGCCACAATTTCTTACCAATGCTTGGGTTTTGCTTTACAAATATTTGGCATAGAACTGGTGCAACTTAATTTCTGCTCCTGTTACTATGCAGGGGAGAGCAAATGTACTGTAATGCTCAAACGCCTATCACAAGACATATAGAAAAGTGAAAAAACTTACTCTGTAGATGAAAGATCTGAGATTCCATCTACTAAAAGCAGTCCAAAGCATTTTCATAGCTCAGACAGCAGCCCTGAAAAAGAGACTGGGTTCCGCACAGCGAATATTTCTGAAAGAAAGTAACTAACTGTACAAGAAAGTATAACAGACCACATGACTGTCACATGAATATCCTTACACAATATTAATCCAATTTCTTTCTATTATTAGTTGCCAGCGGTTTTATCTTACTAAGTTACTCATATGAGGACCACTCAGCAAGAATGGGAGTTAAAAAATATACTTGAAAATTGTCTCAAATGCCTTGCAAGCTTGGGGAGAGCACACAGTGAGAGGATTCTGCTATTTATTCTAAATACTCTTCACTTTAAAAAGTCCATTTGCATGGGCTCTCTTTAGAATAAGGAGATTAATAAAGAAAGCAATTAAAACAGGACAAGAAAAGCTTACAGAGGCAACAAAAGATTAAAAACTTGATACATCTCTGGGAAGCTGAAAGCAAAACTGACTTCAAAACAAGGCTAGTTTACTTTCACTGGCATGTCAGCCTTGTGGAATTTCTACAGACAAGGTTTTGAACAGCATTCTCACTGCTGGAGTGGGAACAGCACAGAGAGCTCTGTCACTGCTCCTGCTGAAGTTCTTGTCAGTACCCTAAATGCATGCATGCAATATTCTCTGCTCCATATGAATGAAGGTGGGGAAGATGCAAAGTGTCAATGACTCAATTATTTAGCCTGTGTTGGATGTTCACACATTAAAGGTAAGCTTTGCAGTCTGCAAGTGTGTCAGCAACACAGGTTTCATACTGCTCACATCAGCAGCTGAAAACTCTGTGATTAAGGAAAAGCTAACATAAGAACTTTGAAAGTATTAGTACATCTGTTTTTAATTACCACTAGAGGGACTAAGAAAAACAAAACAACTAAGACGATTAAGAGCATGAGACAATTTTTCTGTGAGGAGAGGCTGCGGGAGCTGGGATTGTTCAAGCCTTGACAAGGCTTGACAAGGCCTTCAATGTGTGAAGGCAGTGTGAAAAGAGCAGCTGGGCTCTTTTCACTGGGGTCCAGTGACAGACCAGAGGTGATGGGCGCAAACTGAAACATGGAAAGTTCCCTCTGAACATCAGGACACACTTCTTTGCTGTGAGGGTGACCAAGCACCAGCACAGGTTATACAGGGAGGTTGTGCAGTGCCCATCCTTGGAGGTATTCAAAACTCATCTGGATTCAGTCCTGGACCATCAGCTCTAGGTACTCACTTTGGGCAGGGGGCTGGAGAAGATGGCCTCCAGAGGCCACAGAATCATAGAAAGGTTTGGGTTGGAAGGGACATTAAGGATCATTTCATTCCAGCCCCTCTACTGTGGTCAAGGATGCTACCCACTAGATCAGGTTGCTCAGGGGCCCATCCAACCTGGCCTTGAACATTTCCAGAGATGGGAAACACAGAACATCTCTGGGTAGCCTGTTGCTCCCTTACAGTAAAGAATTTCTTCCTAACATGTAATCTGAATCTCTCCTCTTTTAATTTAAAACTGTTTCCCCTTGTCCTATATCTTTCCATATAAAAAGCCACCCTCCCTCTTTTTTATAAGCCCTCTTTAATTACAGGAAGGCTGCAATGAGGTCTCCCTGGAGCCTTCTCTTCTTCAGCCTGAACAGTCCCAACACTCTTAGCCTGTGGTCATAGAAGAGATTCTGACTATTTCCATGGCTCTCCACAGGACTTGTTCCAACAGGTCCCTGTCTTTTCTGTGTTGAAGACCCCAGAGCTGGATGCAGCACTCCAGGTGGGGTCTTACCAAAGTGGAGCAGAGCAGCAGAATTTCCTCCCTCGCTCTGCGGGCCACAGTTTTTGATGCTCCCCAGGATACTGTTGGCCTTCTGCTCTGCAATTGCACATTTCCAGCTCCTCTCCAGCTTTTTGTCTGTGAGAACCCCTAAGTCCTTCTCTGCAGGACTTCTCCCATTGAGTTCTACTCTGTACTCACATCTGGGATTACCCCAATCTAGGTGCCATCAATCTATTGAGCCATTGACCACAACTCTGAATCTGGCTGCATCCCTCCAACCAATTCCTCCCCACCTCAGACATTCTGTGATGTCGTGAACTGTAATTTTTTAGAGTTGAGAAAACTACTTGACACTCCCACCATCACACAGATTTCTCCCTAAATGAGCAAGTGACACTCAAAAGCCAGGTATGTAGGTGTCTCCCTCATTAATTAGTCTTCTTGCTTCTGGGAACTCTTCACCTTTATTACTTAAGTCTTGTCTTAATTAAGATGTGACCTGTGGTCCTTCAGCTTCTTAAAGGCTTGATGTAAGATTCATACCTTCCAAGGGAGTGACCATGGACTCCTTTCCAAGTTGGGGAGAAACAAAAATTTCATCATCTAAAATAGTCTGGACTTCCTGTTCCCTTGAATAACTTGCCTCTTCCTCTGAACTCAGACAATAATCTTCAAATGTTGAAGAAAGAAAGTTGTTTTGAGTTCAGACATGTAAATCCAGCAGAGATCTATTCTGTACACATTCCACATGCTTTTAAGGTTCCAGTGCTCTGCCAGTGAAGATGAAAAGGATTAAGGGAGGGAAACCATTCTTGGAAGGCTAGAAATGTTTTACTACATTGATTGGAGCAAAAAATCATACCAACAAACTTACACATTTTGCAACATTTTTACTTGATCCCATCTTGGTTCCCTGTCACCAGAATCGATCCAATCTTCTTGCCATCTTCAAAGCTCTGTTTGCTCTTGCCAAGGCATCCTGGCCATCAGACTGCTCTTGCTAATTAAATCCACAGCACTCTCTGTCCCATCTCTTATGACAACTGCCCCATTTCTTTCAACTAAAAATATACTCTTAAGTGATTTGTCTATTATTTTTTGTACATGCTGTAAAATACAAGGAATGTATAATATAATGCCTAATACATATAAGCCTATTTTAACTAAATTTCTTATCCATCCACCAAGTCCATAAGTCTGTTAGAGGTCAAGCAGGTATTCTCAGAGGGTGAAATCACGAATCTTCAGAGGTCAATGTTTGTTTAGATGAGCAGGTAACTGCTTCGGTCTGTTGGTGATAAAACACACACAAACCTTCTCCCTAGGTTAGGAAATGAGCTGGGCCTCATCATTGTACACTCAGTTACAGATTTTTACATAGAAACTTTTAGAAAAAAAATTGCCTCTGCACATGTAAATCTTCAAAGCAGTATCACTCTACCAGTGATTAAATTTTATTTGATTTCAAAATCTTTGCATAAAGTTTTTAGTATAAACGTTCTTGAGGAACCACAGTCCCCCTTCTTTTGTTTTTTAATAACATTTGTGTCTTTCGTTTATGAATATGAAGGCAATATAAAAGGCAAAACAACATATGGCAAAAAAATAAACTCACACCAAGCAAAAATGAATTAGATAATACATGCAATTAGTAGTACACAAAAGATATAATGGTGATTTAAAATAATGCATTATCACTTCTCTAAATACTGTACCATCACCTAGAGTCTGCAGTAACTGGCAAGCCTCATTTTAGAGGGAGGGTTTGGAGAACCATTCCCGGGTAAGATTTCCAAGTTCTCTTTAAAAGGAGTTCCAGCTATTATAGGTCCAAATTATCAATCAAATTACTTGAGTACAGTTTTGGTGCAGAAAACACCTGGGTCTATTGGTATACTTCTTGTTCAGGTAAGGCTAGGATTTGGCCAGGATCCAGGCCTTAACTAGAAGAATCTCCCTAACATATTCTAAAAACCTCTTAATAATAGTAGTTGGAAAAGTTGCTTAAAATAATACATTTTGTAGATAGCTATACAATGGTTTGTGAAGGTTTATAAAGGAGCTGGCTTCGTTATTTGTCCTTAGCTAAGTTGTAATAAAGCAAAAAAGGCATTAAACAGCTTACAACTAATAATAGTCATAATATGGAATTGTTACTCACTCTTCAGCACTATCTGTAAAAATAAAACAGCAGAGATTGTTCTTATTTCTATAACAAAATAGCTGTATGTCATAATTTAAATGAGAAAATTTTTATAAAAATTAATTCAGGCTTTATATCATTCATTTGTATAGCAAAAAATTTGTATTTTATAATTTAAACAAGTATATTTCAACAAAACTTAAAATCAATTTCAATAAAACTTGACTGAAATGTAACAGAAAATATAAAGAGAACTTAAAGTTAACATCACTAAGACTGAACAGAAATTGATCTTAAGAGAAATTAACTTATTTAGACTCGTTACAAAAAGTTACTGAAAAATTGTCATACAACAGCTAAATATTAAGGTAAAAAACATGCAAACTGTACTGAAATAGCAGCACCATGGACTTACCAGAGGGATTAAACTTCTGCAGCTTCTTTAAGATAGCTTGTGTGATAGATTTGAGTTTGGCTTAATAAAAGTAGTGGGATATAAATATTGGAGGCTAAAACAACAAAAATTTAGTTATACAATAGTTACACAAGTTACCCGGTTAGGTTAGTAAAACTTGCATGCAAACAGATACAAAGTTAGGGGTTCCGTTTTTTCTAAAGAGTAAGCTATTTAGAGTAAGCTGTTTACTGTATTTGTGGTCCTTCAATATACTTAAACTGTTTTGATGTCCAGTCCAATTTCAATTTAAACGCGGCAAGGAAGAATAATTACACTTGAATTACTAAATATCTGTACTGAAAGATTCACAATAAAATTACTCTGTTAAAACTGTGGAGCCAAAGGCAGGCAACCGGCAATACAACCGGTTTGACTGAGGCGAGGTGTCCCTTGGGGCCTTTGATCTCCATCCCCCAGCAGCTTTGATAGCTACAGCTGCTTTCCCCGATGGCTGAAAGCGCCTGGGGCACTTCAGCAAGGGACCATCGTGGGGGCCATTTGGCTTGAGAGATAACGTCAGCCCCTGCGTCTATGAGGCCGACAAGTGTTTTATTTTGTCCTTTTAATGTCAGGGCACACCGGCATGCGGGGCGCTGTGAATCGGCGGCGGTCCGGCGGCGGGGCTGGGCCGGTCGAAAGCCGAGGCTGCTCCTGGTTGCCGTGTCGGCTGTGTGGTTTGTGTCTCCACGCGTGGCCGCTCCGCGCTCCGAGATGAGTTTCCCTGATGTAAAGGTTCCCATCGTGGGTTCCCCCACCTCGGACCGAGCAGCACGGGGGCCACAAAGATTTCTGCCGCAGTAGCAAAGACTCTGTCCTTAAAAACTTTATTTTTTATCCGTAACCTATTATTACGCTTATCTGAAGGGAGTTAGTCCGGATCTTTTTCAGGGCCGGGGCCGAAAGGTTCTGGCTCCCCTTCACTGCTGGAGTCAGTGTCTGCATAAGCGATGAGCGTTCTGCGGCTCTGGGGTCGGTGTAGCGGTGGGGCTGTAGGTGGCACCGGGCTCTATCCCTGGGACTTGTCGGGAAGGGCGAGCGGACAGGGGACGGGGACCGCGACCTGGGCAGGTTTCGGTCCGGCGCGGTTACCGCGGGCGTCTCAGGGGCGGCTCCACAGGCAGCCCCCGCTTCTGAATCGCGCCCATGACCGCCCTCCAAGCGGGAAGCATTTGTGGCTCTGGCTTACGGCCAGGGAGAGTGGCCAGGTCGTAGAGCCTAACGCCGACCTTGTCCCCGTAGCGGGGGGTAAATAAAAATAGACGGAGGGGTGGTAATGCCTCTCTCCTCGGACAAGTTCTGTCCCATAGTTCAGGTCCCGGCTCACCTGTCACGTCGCAGCAGGACAGGCGATTGTGGGCCCAGATGCGGCGCTTTCACCGTCACGGTCAGTTCCAGGGGCTCGCCGATGGCCGCCAGATAGGCGGCTCTTCTCCTCACAGAGGGGCACCCATTATCGGGGACTGAGAGAGAGACGGGGATACTGCTGGCGGTCAGAATCCGGTTTTACTGTGAGCTACGTATGCTTATACACCATGCTAGGAAGGCTAGAAATGTTTTACTACATTGATTGGAGCCAAAAATCATGCCAACAAACTTAGACATTTTACAACATTTTTACTTAATCCCATCTTCGTTCCCTGTCGCCAGACTCAATCTAATCTTCTTGCCGTCTTCAAAGCTCTGTTTGTTCTTACCAAGGCATCCTGGCCATCAGACTGCTCTTGCTAATTAAATCCACAGCACTCTCTGTCCCATCTCTTATGACATCTGGTAGTTTCACTCAATGCTTCCCAGGACCCTGGAGATCAGGGTGAGTTTTTTATGTTATTCCAAGGATGACATTTTAGGAACACGATGTCTTGATGTGAACTGACCCATCATTAGTAGTATTTTGAAAAACCAGCACCATTCAGTCTTACTGCTACTCTGACCCTCTGGTCTGTGCATATAGTCTGCAATCAAGACAAAATAGGGCTAAAAGTATATTAGATAGAGATAACCTCAGGGGCAACTGTCCCCATGATCGTGCTCATGGGATCTTTTTGGAGACGGTGCCAGGCACAGCCTGTGCTGCACACCCTGCCCTCGGCCCCGCAACATTAACCTGCACACAGTCGCTGGCAGCTGCCTCTCGATAATGAGGGATTCACTGACAAGCAGATTATGTCAGGGCTGCAAGCCCGGACATCCACCTCATCGCGGACATCGTCTCCTGGCCGACGAGAAGGGCCAGCATTTACACGGGCCGAGCTCGGGGGCGTGTGGGACGCAGCAGAAGCCCCGCGTCCCCGGGAGGCCTCAGCCTCCTCACAGCGCCCTGCCGTCCATCCCGCCCCAGGAACCCGGGCACACCACTTGAGGAGGACGCAGCGTAATTCCAGGAGCAGCACGTGTTATGTCTGACTACGCTGGGCCAGGAACATGTTGTTGCCCACTCTCTTCTGGTGTTATGGGAAAAACGCTTCGTACAGGAGCACAAAGCTCCCAACAACCTACTGCACCCCACACCTTCCACGGGCCGCAGGTTCTGCCTAAGCTGGGTGGGGTGAGGGCGAGGAGGAGGCGGTGAAGGAGGCGGTGAAGGAGATGAAGGAGGAGGCGGAGGCAGGGCGGCACCGCTCCCGCCCCTCCGAGGCGCTGCCAGCCGGGAGCCGCAGCCCGGCTGGTCCCGCCCCGCCGGCCGGGAACCTCCCTTTCCGCCGGGAAGGCGACGCGGCGCTGCCCAAGATGGTGGCGGGCGGGCTGGGCCTGTGTGGGCTCCTCAGGTAGCGGGGCGCGGGGGCGGCGCGTCCCGGCTGCGGGCAGGGCGGACAGGGCGGGCGTGGGCGGCCCTGGCTCTGCGCGGCCACGCTGCTCCGTGCCGCTGCCCGGCTCCGCGCTGTGCCGCGGGCTCGCGTGGGTTAATGTGCTTTTCCGCCGCCCCCGGCCCAGAATGAAAGTGCTTCCTTATGTGTATGTCGTGAGGCCGTGGTGGCTCCTTTGGTGGACGGGAGCGGCTGAGTAAACGCTGTTTGTCCCAAGCGGCAGGAACCAGGCGCTGTCCCTGTGAGGCTCCTGGGCCAGGAACGCTCCCGCTGCAGGGTTAGCGGGGCTGTCGGTGCGGAGCGAAGGGAGCACCCCGGCAGTGCCCGAGAGACCAGAGGAAGCGGCTCTCTGCACCGAGAGGCTGCACAGAGCTGCTCCGGACAGCCGGCAGAGCTGTTCGTGCCTCCGGGCACTGGGAAGGGTAGGTTGGAGTAGGAGATGCCTGGCCCCGGTAACCCGGCACCAAAGCAGTTCACAGTGGAGCGGGCCAACCCAGAGGTTGGGCTGAAAAAAACTTTTGGGAAGTCACTGTGCTGGTTGTGTATTGTGTATTGCCAGGTTGCTAAGGGCATACAATTTCTAAAAAGCATGTAGAGCACGTGGACATAGATTACACGTATAGGGCATTAATAAATTATAAATACTTGCGTGTTAACAGCAGGGGGAAAAGCGATCTTTGGATAAACAATACAGAGTAGTGATTTCCTTTAATCGGCAGTCATACACACTGATGATTTCTGAGATTAGAACTCAAGAAGTTGTCAGACTCCCTGTAGCTCTACACTTAGGTCCTCACTCAATGCCATATACAGTAATCCTTTAAAGCAATTACATATTTTAAAATTTCATATTTTAAAATCGGCTTGTTTCAGATTGCTGTGCTCATTGTTACTCCCTGCATTATTTCTAAGTGGAATTTTGTGTATCTGCTTGGTGGTACTGCTGTGGGGAGTACGGCTCTGGATACAAAGGAAGAAACACTTGAGCTCAGCAGGAAGAGATGGGAAGCGGCCACTTGTGGTGGCCTTTTTTCACCCGTATTGCAATGCAGGAGGTGGAGGGGAGAGAGTCTTGTGGTGTGCCATAAGAGCGCTCCAGAAAAAGTAAGCATATGTGTTTATCAAACACCATGTTTCATTCTCAGCTTCTGTCGCTCTTCTTTATGCATATGTTGGCATTTTACATATTGAAGTAGGTGTCACTAATCTACTGGTCTTACATTTTATTTTACATCTGAGTTTCATGTGGTTGCATTCTGCTTCATCCCTTTAGATTTTGATATTTCCTGCTGTGGCACCTCTCATTTTTTTCCTTTCTTTCCTTGATAAAACCTCTCCTTCATCCTCAGTTTACCACTACTGGTATGGAACTTTGTATAGTCATAACTCCTCAGTAGATAGCTGATCATCTTTATACTTGCCTCTTGGTGCCGGAGGCAAAACAGTTTAATATCTAAAGTGGATTTAATATGGGCACGTCCATTGATTTGCCATCATTTGCATTTTGCTCATGCTGTGCACTAGACAAGTATCTCCAAAGTAGAGCAAGGTGTTCTGAAGTCTGTAGAATAATACTGAGCTCCTTTTATGTTTTACTCAGATGAAATATTCCCCACATTCTCAGCCATATGTATTTCTGCAGATCAGAAAAAAACTGGGGAGGTATAACAAAAATATAATTTAGTTAAAATCGTTTCTGGGCCAGATATTTGTTCTCACTTTCTTACTGAGTACTTTTAAGTGGATTATATTTTTGTTTCTTGCTGAAAAATATGAAGAATATATGGAATTCTTTTTCTTTATTCTTGCAGGTACAGAAATGTAACATGTGTTGTTTACACTGGTGATAGAGATGCCACTGGAGAAGAAATAGTAGAAGGCGCTTTCAGAAGATTCAATATTAAGTTAATCCATCCTGTGAAGTTTGTATTCCTAGAAAAACGCTTCCTTGTGGAAGCTTCTCTTTATCCTCACTTTACTTTGCTGGGACAAAGTTTAGGATCAGTGTTCCTTGGCTGGGAAGCTCTTCTAAAGTGTGCTCCTGATATTTATATTGACTCAATGGGTTATGCCTTCACAATTCCCCTCTTCAAATACCTGGGAGGTTGTCGTGTTGGGTGCTACGTCCATTATCCCACTATCAGCACAGATATGCTCTCTGTCGTGAGGAATCAGGACACCAGGTTTAACAATGCTGCCTTCATTACAAGCAGTCCTCTCTTCAGCAAATTTAAACTTGTCTACTACTACTTCTTTGCTTTCATGTACGGGTTGGTTGGTTCCTGCAGTGATGTGGTTATGGTCAATTCTTCTTGGACACTGAATCACATCCTTTCCCTCTGGAGAGCTGGGGCTTGCACTAGTGTTGTGTACCCACCATGTGATGTTCAGACTTTCCTGGATATTCCACTGGAAGTGGAAAAGAGCACCAGTGAATATTCCATTGTTTCTGTCGGCCAGTTCAGGCCTGAAAAAGATCATCCTTTGCAGATCAGAGCCTTTGCTAAATTGCTGAAAGAGAAGAGAGTGGGGCAGCAGCCGTCGCTGAAGCTGATCTTAATCGGCGGCTGTCGTAACCAGCGAGACGAAGAGCGTGTGAATAACCTGAAATGTCTGTGTGAAGAGCTGGGAGTTAGTGATGATGTGGTGTTCAGGATTAACATTCCCTTTGAGGAGCTGAAGAGACACCTGGCTGAGGCCACCATCGGCCTGCACACCATGTGGAATGAGCACTTTGGGATCGGTCAGTACATCTCCTGAGCGTTCAGCTGCTTGTCCCTAGGTGTCTGAGCATAGAGGTCTGCATGCCAAGCAGGTGTCCAGCTCCTGTTCCCATTGGAGGCAGTGTAGCTGCTGTAAAGCCTGCAGGAGCAGTACAGATGTGGTGTAGATTGTGCACCACTAGGTGCTACTGTAATGCAAGCTGAAGTGCTGTAGTCGTAGGCTGTTAATTCTGTGCATCCTCTGGTCACCTGAACACAGAGCTAGTCCCATCTCTGCTGCCCAGGATGTCCTGCTGACCTCCAGCTATCACCCTGCAAGGTCATGGGTCACCCAATTGTCCTTGGGTTAGGTTTGCTGACCTTCCAGAGCTTCAAGAGGATGCAGATGCTTCTCTTTCAGCACCTTAAATTGTGTCCTGGCTGCACCGACTGCAAGGGGAGCTTAAGAGACAGTTCATGTGTAGACATCGATGTTAGGGATTTTGGTTGTGTTTCACCTGCCTCAAATGCCATTTGCAATGCCCAATGTATGTCATGGGGCTCCAGCTGCTGTTTCAGGGATGTGAGTCTCCCACAGATTCCCTCTGGTACAAATAAGCCCTGTGTAGGTGCCAGGTACCTTTGGTCATCTCGTTGCATTAGGCATCTCTGCTGAGGCAAATGTATGAAGCCCTTAAATTGGTGGGTGTAGCATGGAGCAGACTGCCAGAGAGGAGCTAGGACCCAGATTTAAGGTATGGGGCTCAGTTTGTTGGGATTAAGATTAGTCCTCTTGAAAGGGAATGCCAGATTGCCCATCTGCTATAAACCTACAGCAGTCAGGTAAGTTAGTAGCCAAGCAGATGGTTGCCATACTCTGCTATAATGTGACTAAACTGCCGTTAATATCTTCAGACTTTATTAGAAAATAGGTGAAGTATGTATCAGGAGTTGTAGTTTATGGTCTGTAGGAGCTAGGTATAAAAAAATTGACACACTTCTCTCTGAGAAGCAATGGCAAAATACTGGAAATTACGTCTTCTCTTTTTTTTTCTCCCACAAAACAGTTTTAATTTTTTAAGTGATACAATAACACAATGATTTTGAATTTGAGCAGAATTTAACCTTCATCTAACTGGCTTTTTATGTATAAAAAACATATTCCAAAATTTTGGAGCACTATATATAGTAGGCAATGTCTGAGCTGAGGGAATGTATAACAATTACATCAGAACTGAGAAGAATCAGCATTTCTGTGGTCTGTTCTGTAACCATGGAGGAGAATAGAAGTTGCTGTGTACATTGTGCATTGTTCCTATCCCAGAGCTTTTGGCTGAGAAAAGCTTACTGATTCCCATTTCATTACAATTTCTTCCATCAAAAATACAGATGTAGAGATAACCATATTTACTAGTGTCTTGCTGCTTTGTCAGAAGCTATAAAGATTTGTTCATCTGCAAAATACTGAACTTCTGAATATTTTCTGATTGAAATGTGCGTAATCAACTTTTTTCTCGGTATCTTCCCAAACGCTTGAAATCAGGCATGTTACAAGATCTGCAGATTAACCAGTTACATCTGATACATAATTTCAATTTTATGTGTTGAAGAGAAATTGTCATTTCAGTCCTTAGAACTGAAAAATTAAAATATGTGTTTCTTATGGGACCATTTGGACCATTTGGAAGNTGTTACAAGATCTGCAGATTAACCGGTTATATCTGGTATGTAATTGCAATTTTATGTGTTTAAGAGAAACTGTTTCTTATGGGACCATTTGGAATTATTTTTCCAGCTGATTTGGAATGGCAGTCTGTAGTGAATATTACTGTTTAACTTCCCAGCATTTTACAGGAGGTCGAAGCACGTGATGTGCAGACTTATGTCAGCATTTTTTGTATCTCTTACAGGAGTAGTTGAATGTATGGCAGCTGGCACAGTTATCCTGGCTCACAATTCTGGTGGCCCCAAATTGGACATCGTGGTGCCCCACGAGGGACGTGTTACAGGCTTCCTGGCAGAAGACGAGGACAGTTACGCTGATACAATGGCTTATATCTTTTCTTTGCCTGCTGAGAAAAGACTGGAGATCAGAGAGAACGCTCGTCGCTCTGTGCACAGGTTTTCTGACCAGCATTTTGAAGACACATTCCTGTTATCTTTGGAGCCGTTATTTAAATAGGTGTATATAAGTACAAAAGAACATGAGTAAAATTAACTTTTTATATTTGACTGTGTGGCATGTGTAAATATATCTAAGCTATGATCCCTTGGTTCCAGTCAATAAAAAGGTTGGTTTTCTTTCTGTCGGGCTGTCTGCTTTATGTAACAGAGACTTTTTCCTTTTCCTGGGAAAGAACTGCTTCAATGTTAACTCCATGAGAGCATGGTGTGCTTAAAAACCGTCTGGATTCAAATACCATGATAGTTCTTTGGTAACAGAACTACATCAAGAACTTCTTATATTTATCAGGAACCTCTTTTATCTATTAAATATGTTCAGTCTTCACCTGTTTTATGACTCTACCTGCAATCATAATTTTTGAAGTCAACATTTTTGTTGTACTCAGAATTTTATTTTATTTTTTTCCCAGAATCTACAGTATGCCTGTATTTGGCACTGGTGAGGCTGCACCTCAGATCCTGTGGTCAGTTTTGGGTCCCTCAGTTCAGGAAGGATGTTGAGATGCTGGAGCATGTCCAGAGAAGGGCACCAAAGCTGTTGAAGGGTCTGGAGCACAAGTCCTGTGAGGAGCATCTGAGGGAGCTGGGGGTGTTTAGCCCAGAGAAAAGGAGGCTCAGGGGGGACCTTATCACTCTCTACAAGTGCCTGAAAGAAGGGGGGAACCAGGTGGGGGGTCAGTATCTTCTCCCAGGTAACAAGTGGTAGGAGAAAATGGCCTCAAGTTGCACCAGGGGAGGGTTATATTGGATATTAGGAAAAATTTTGACATAGAAAAGGTCGTGAAGCATTGGAACAGACTGCCCTGGGGAGGCATGGACTCACCATTCCTGGAGGTATTTAAAAGCCATGGCACCTAGGGACACGGTTTAGTGGTGGACTTGGCAGCGTTAGGTTAATAGCTGGACTAAAAGATCTTTTCCAACATAAATGATTCTTTGAAAAAACTGCTAAAATCAGACTACAGACCGTAGTTTTCCCTTTATTTAAGATTCACTTGGATTGTATGAATTTTTTTATGTGAAAAAGTTTGGCTGGAAGAACCTACATACCTACAGGTTTTATTGGGAACTGGAGAACACACAATTCTCATGGCACTAATAAACCCTTTTACTGCTTCTATATAAAACTCCTGAGCAGTTGATGTTGCTACATAGGGTCAGTACTGTGTAAATGAAACTGCAGATTACAAGGCTGTATTGGCAGTACACATTGATTATGAAAAGCTGGAAGAGATTCTTAAAACAAGGAGTTGATTTATCTAGGGAAATAAAATACACAAACTAGGAGACTCTCTTACATGATACAAATATGGTTAAACAGAGTGCAACTTGCTCAAGCAAGACTTGTCAGGTATGTCTGGGTAGTTCAGAGTAATAGATGAAACAGCATGTCAGTCTGCATGAGGATTTTTCAATGTTCAGACATCTGAAAGGTACCCTGATTTGTTTTTCCTTTAAAGCAAAAGAATTACAACCTTCTATTAATTTTAACTCTTTTTTTTTCCATGATGTGCATCAACACTAAACTACCCATGATTATTTTCTAAATCATCATCAGATTTTCTAAGTTTGTGAGGTAAACTGATCTTTTCTTCATATGTTTGACCTTTATTTATTGAAAAGATGTGAGACTCCATGGTTCTCTCTGCTGGAGAAGTTGACAGTTTTTTCCAGAGATTCCTCCAGCTCATGTCTGAGTTCATCTTCAGAATCTTCAAAATTCCTGCACAGTAAAACAAGAGAATTATATTAATTAAATAACTATAACTTTGTTACAAACCTTTCTCAGTTCAAGGACTCTTAGGGTTTTTTAAAACACTTTATAAATAATATACAAGCAACACACCTAATTGTGAACTGTTTCTTCTATCTCTGTCAGATTGTTTACCTGTATTTAAAAGGCAAGAGAAAAGAGCTGCAAGGCCATGTTAATATTTCTGCTGTAATTTTTAATGACAGCATTGGCTGTGACAAATTCCACAATTAAAAGTTGAATTAGAAGACACTGTAAGTTTTCTTTATTTATGAATTTTTAAGAACACAGAAAAACTTTAGGCAATGCAACCTAAAAAACTGTCCAGTGCTTGACTTACGTGTCTTCATCATCTGATCTTGGCTCAAGTCTACCTTCATCGACAGCAACAGCAGAGTATGTTTCTGAATCATCTTCCTTGTTTGGAGGCAACAGAGATAATCTCCCTTCTGTAAAGAAAGAGAAGCTTTCCTTCAGTCGTAGAGTAGTATAAAAGTATGTGTAAAGGAATAGCAAATAAATGCTTGAAGTGTTTTGTTGTTGTTCAAATTACAACAATGTAAACGTCACACTTCTGTTGATGCAATGTAAAAATGTAATTTTTTCAAGTCTGTTACCTTAGGAAAGTGGGCTGCAGTGTAGGTGAGTTTGAATCAATTGCAGTGTCAGCTGTATCAGCATGGACCCCGTTGTAAAGTCACCACTGTCATTTAAGTCGCCATGTACGTATTTGAATAAATGGTTTTTTTATTTGAATAAATGCTTTTTACAGGGTTCTTCAGCCTCAACAGTTGCAGGGGCTAGCTCCATGTTTGTGGTACCTACCAGCCTGCAGGCGTTAGTAGCTTTCCTCTGTCTACCCAAGCAAAGAAAGAATTACACAAGAAGGTAATGGCCAGTAAGTAGGGTTTGCCCTTTTCCCTGCTTTTGAAAAAGAGCAATGTTCTGAAAGAGGCCTCTCAGTGCTTCAGGGACAGAGCAGAGGTCCTGTCTCTGTTTTTCTAGGTTGCCAACTGCTTCAAAATGTTGTTTCTCATCACAGACTCTGCCAAGGGTAGAAGAAATTGCACTAAAGAAAAACATTCAGAATTTACAGGAAAAAACCATCCTACCTTTGTCTTCCTCAAAACAGATAGAGGAATCATCAGACAGCTCTGCTTTTGCTAAGATGCTCAGGAGTGTCTCTGGTGGTGTCTGTTTCCACTGCTTCCTGTTTTCTGGGATGTCTTCAGGCAGAATAGCACTGTCCGCTGAAGAACAGCAAGGTTCTCAGGTCACTAAAGCATTACTGTAGCTCAGCACTGTCTTTTGTCAGATTCAGTTTCTAGTCTCAACACTGATTTCTTCCTTTTGTGTAATTCTGAAATCTAGGTTTTCTTCCCTTTATGTAATACTCCTGATTTTTTTATAAGTACTTGATCTGATGGATAGGGAAAAATAGTTTGTACTACTCATCACTAAAAACATTAAACACTGATTTTTATGCTTAAGTAACTTCTTATTAAACCAGGAATAGGCAGGTGCATCTTCACTGAGCAGTCCTTGCTCTGAAACTTGTTGGCTTCTTGGTTTGAAAGAGCTTAGAAACTGTTCCTGGTTTTTTTTGTGCCTTGTGGTCTTTCATCTAAGACAGAATGAACAAAAGGTGGTGTATAATTAATATTCTGCTTTGTCTTTACTATCCATGTAAGCTCTTCAGGTTATTTTTTTTCTACCTTGGGTGTGCAGAGCATGCTAGAATGCTGGAAGAGCTCCTTGTTTGCAGAAACCAGTCACTGGAGATACTTGTCTGCCTGGGAATATACACAGTGGTGCTGTAGGAAGCCAAGGGACTTTTCTAAAGTGGAGCATCACCACAGCCACAGCTGTGTGAGGTGGCACTTGTGACAGTTGTGGCACCGCCACTCTGTGTAGAGGGAAAACAGAACTCCACCACTTTCCAGGACAGCTCTGGCACTCACTGCCCTCATTCCTGTGTGTCATCAGCTCAAGGCCTGAGAAAGTGGTGATGATTTATTGAATAGATTGGCATTTTGAGCCAGGCCACAGAGCGGTTCATAAAACACAATGCTCTTGATACTATGAGTAACACAACATGAATGCAGTGTTAGAGGGGAAAGTGACAACTGTTTTCTATGGCTTAACATGTACAATAACCTCTGCTCTTACAAAGTCTTGCAATTAAAAGCCTGCTGGATCATTGGAACATTCAGGTATGGATTAATTCAGTCTGAATTTTAGGTGCTCATGGCTTTCACTGAAAGCCAAAACTCTCTCACCGAGTTCATTTCCAGCCATAGCAGGACATGCAGATGTGACATTAGCACCAGCTAAAAAATTCAGTAGTGTCTGAGGGGCTCCAGGCTGCCAGTGTTTTCTGTTTTTTTTCATATCATGTATGGACTCTAAGGGGAAGAAAAAGAAGACACAAAGTTCTTTGGATTTTTTGGTAAAGTAGATATCCACATGATTATAATATTATGTGATATAAAGAAAGAGCTCATGAGATAAACTTGCTATAGCCTGGAGTTACTGAATTTACCTAACTCCTATGTAATTTCCAGGATTAATACTCAGCATTGCATTTCTCCAATAAGTACCTGTTGAGTAGTCAGACAGTTTTTCCAAAGCTCTGTCTATATGATTTTCATAAACTTCCACTATTTTCTCCTTAAGATTCTCACCATCCTCAAAAGTTAAAGTCTCATTGAGTTTATCTAGAACCTGCAAAGACAATAAGTTTTTAAACAAATACGGTACAATAGCCAATCCCTTCTCATTTTACTGGGTTTGCCAGCCAACCTCATGTTCACAAAGGAAAATAGTGTAACAAAAACTGAAGCAGCAGGACTCAGAAGCCACTCTGTGATTTGTGCATCAGAGGGCTGCATGGGGGTCCACAGAGATATGAAACAACAGAATGACAAAATAGTTCTTCATAAATTAAAAATATATATACTAGAAAGAATTTTTTGTTGCTGTTAGGAATATCTTTTAAAATTCTAATATACTGATAAAAACCTTAATAGGTAGCTATAACATGTTGATAAGCCACAAATATAATTTTACTAAATGAAAACATAATATTGCCTGGAGTTGTTCTTGCTTTGTGATACAATAAAATACTGTTTCATTTCTGAAAAGAAACAGAAATGTACTAAAACAATCTTCAAATCAAATTTAGCATTTGCAGACTAACTCAGCTTTAAGTTCTTCCTCTCAGGCCCATTTTAGGAAATTTAGAAATCTGCACTCCTTCATATTTTACCATGTGAAAGACTGACCCATGTATTACCCAATTTTCTTCTAAGCAATTATCATCTTGTAGAAGGGCAGACATATGCAACATGACAACAAATCCTCAATAGGAAGCTTCATTATAACAAAGGCAGAGGATGATGGTAATGGAAACAAATCTTAGATTTGGAGCTGTCATGGTTTCAGATTTCTGATGTAAATGCCTTGAATATAACTCAAACATACCTCTGCTTCTTGAATGCTGTCTTCCTCAGGAAAACATACATCTAAATTAATTTCAAATTTTACTCCTCCCTAAAGAAAATTCACGTATTATTAATTTGTTTTAATAAATAAAAGTATTTAATTAAAAGTACACAGATTATATGAAACTACAAATGTGAAAATTATTCTTCTATTGAAAATAACTTCTATTTAAAAACATTTTTCTTCTATTTAAGAAGATCAAAGTTGAACACATAGGACAAAAATAGATTTCCCTAAATATAATCCTTATCCCTTAGTGATATTTTAAAATTATTGCATCCACTTTTGATTTTAAGGGCCTTTGATAAAAAATTAATTCAAATAATTGCAATACATAGAGTTGGTTCTGCCATCTGGTTGTCAACCAGAACTAAAATTGAATACTGTACTGCTTCCACGCAGTATTTCACAAAAGACTTTTAGTCCACTTCACAGTGACCTTATGGTCAGAAACATTCCTGATATTTCATGTGCATTTCTAATTAAATTCTCATCTCCTTCTATGATTTAAAAAGCAGTATAAGGAATCACATTTTATAACAAAATATTTTAAAATTAGCAATCTGACTTGACTTTACTTAGGCTTTGAATAAACATGAATTCCCATGTACTACAAAGGCAGTTTGATATAAGGAGGAGGAGGTAGAAATTGATTACTAGGTGGGAATATCTAAAGGGAATCTCCCTCAAGTGATCAGCAAAGCTAATTTATTTTCTTCTGATACAAACCTTTAACAAACAGAAAACCAGCACTCTTAATTGACTTTCAAATAACTTCATTTCCAGACCCACCATAGTAACACAGTCATTTGAATTGTACAGACACAATAAGAACATTTTAAAAAAATACAACTGTAAAGATGGATACTTTTGTGTTATGTCTCTTTTCTATTGTTTGGTCTTGCCTATCCTGGATTCTGATTTGTTTAAAGTTTTCCACCATATCCTGGAAGGAGAGAAAAACAAAACCAGTTTGAATTACCCTCTTTGTAACTCAATATGTGTATACCACATAAAGAAAGAGACTTCTTTAAGTAGCAAATATAGTAATGAGTTTTCTTTACATAGATATGTAAGAATATTCCATTCATTGCCAATTCTGGCTTTTCTGGCAAAAAGAAAAACAGAAATTCTTGCATAAAGTGTGAGCATCTGATTTCTCAAAAACCCATGTTAGAAAGACACAGTACTGTGTGAAGATATAAATACATCTTTTATTTTTCATGATCACATGCCAGATGACTCAGACTCATTTAATTCTGGAAAACTTTGGAAGTGATTAAAATCAAGATTTCAGTGGAAACCTATGCCTGTAGAAAGTACAGCCCTGTTTTGCAATATCTTGTTTTCTGGCAACATCTAAAAATATTTAATTACTCCTTTTCATATTGTTATGTCTCCTGTAAGAATGTGTCAGAGAAAAGCAAAGTAAGTAATACTATACAGCTTCTTCTGTGATATCTGGCAATCAGTGCATGCCTTCAGCCTCAGAAAAAATCACAACAATTTACAGATTTTACTTTTATGCAGTTTCTCCAAAAGATGGAGAGCCCGTGAAACAAAGTAACACCAGGCAGGCCCAAAATCTAATGTTTCTTTCTCATTATCATGCATTTCCCAGTAAATCACTGGAACTCCAAATTCTCTCCTAATGTAGCTCTGGCTGCCTATAACCCACTTTATTTCATCAAGTGGTGTGAATTCATTTTAGTAAAAGTCGGATCCAGGATCACTGAGGAGGATACTACTTATACTGGGATATTGGCAGACTTGCCCCAGAGAATTAATCAAAGACAGTGTGGGACTTGCTCAGAAAAATCTATTTAGGTGGAGATGGTACTGATACCTGAAGTGATTCTTCTCCTGTTCCAGATATATCTTTGTTTTCAGACTGGTGCTCAGCTTTCCCTTGCCTCACAAGATAGGTTTTATCTTGTATTTTCTGGTTCTCCTGGGGAACATTTGTAAAAAATGTTCATTTCAATTCCTAATAAAGTATTCTAGCATAAAAAAGTAAATATGAGTAGCCAGATGTTTGAGCTTTGTTACCTGGAGTATGCCTGCTCTAAATCTGAATTCTTTTATATCACTGTGGTATTCTTCCCGAATTTTCTGCAGTTGTTTCAAATACTCCTATTAAAGAACAGTAAGGTAGAATATTTTTTTAATAAACCAAAGATAGAAAGATTAAATGTATTTATATATGTTCACATAAGATAGAAGTGTCAGTTGGTTTTCTCTGTCACCCAAAAGCAGAACTATAAAAGTATATTGTTTCTCTATTAAAAGATGGGAAAAGAATGGAAAATAATTGATGATGGAAAAGAGAATGAAGAGATCTGATGAAAAAGAATTCTTATGCCAGGAACACCATTGTCAAGGAGTATAAGAAGAGAGTTTTAGGCAATTAAGAAAGAGATTAATTTACCTGTTCTTTCATTTCATTCTTTCTAGACATGTTTTGCTGATGGTTTTTCAGATGCTCTTCCTTTGTTTTCTGCTGCTGTATTTGGTCATGGTATGGGTCAGCAGAGGATGGCCGCAGTCCCTATGGATGTACAAATGAATCCCAGAGCAAATGAGTTTTCATTTAGAATCCTCTCCTTCAGTGCTCACTCAATTACTCTCTCTGTTCCACTGAAGAACACAGTAATGCAAGTGTACATTTTTCGGAGGAAAAAGTCACAGTAGAATTTTACATTGTTACAGTTTTGTATGAGAAAATAAAACCTCAAGATGAACATTGCAGAGCAGATCAGGGAATTTGTTAGAGCAAAACCTTCTACCTGACAGTGTAACAGTTTGCTGTTCAAAAGATATCAATTCATCTTTGGATTTTCATTCTCCTTTTACAGATTTTATTCTGTGGTTCAGCATTTACCTACCATCTGTTTTTCCACTTTAATCTTGTACTGCTGGGCTTCAAACCGCCTTTGAAGAAATTCTGCAGTCCTGAGAGAAGAAAGTCATGTACAGATACTACGTTTTATTTCACAGACTCTGCTACCTTTGCACAAATAATTCTCTATAGGTTCCACCACATATGACAAACAGAGCTTTCTTTGTACTACATGAAAATATAAATATGGATAAAATACGTATAAATATGGCACAAAATAAAATAAGGAAACAGTCTTTCCCAGCATTCCCTTTCCTATTACTTCAGTTACTTAAGGCTTTTGAAGAGTGCAGCAAAGCCCTTCCACCTTTTATTCAATAAATGGTATTGAAAGCATTATTAAAACAAATTGACTTCCCTGATCCTCAGAATGAGTGAAAATTGTCAGAATGGAGGCTGTATATTCAGCAACCTTTTTATTGTCTTTCTCCTCTGTGCCTAATTCTATCAGTCAAACTTTGTGTAGTTTCTGAACTTTTCCTTTGCCTCTTGATATAAAATAACCATCAGTCACTTGTAAGCTCCCTGTTCCCCATTTATTTCATTTCCTACCTCGGGAATCCACTTGTGCCGCAGGAAGCCAAACTGAATTGACTCTGCCCTTAAATAAGGCACCAGAAATTCAGGTCAGGAAAGATGTTCTAAATCTGAAGATCCATAAAACATTCTAAATACTGTTGTTGAATAAAAATTAGTGATTCTGTGAACTTTAAAGGAAAGCTTTGGAAGTATTCAAAATTTCTTTCTCAACATTTTCAATGTTCATCTACGCCTAAAATGGCCAGTCACAGAATGGACAGGAAATCTCCTAAGGTGGTACCTCTACTTTGTAAGAGAAAAGCTTTGAAGTAAATAAACTGCTAGAGAAAGGGTCTTTATATCTGAAACAGAAACATAAGCACTGCATGGAAAAAAATCCACTTTAGTGGCCTGCCTCTCACTCTGTTCCCTTCAGTGCAGAACTGCTTCTGATCTTTGTATTATTCTCATCCTGGTGTGAAAGGCAGACAGTATGGTATGGTATAATCAGAGATTCTACAGAAAGCTTGTGCACAGTAAAAGATTGGGCTGAGACTTGGGAGACATTTTGACAATGAAATGTCAATTTCACGTCAATTCAGATGCAATTTCTGGACAAACAGGAACAGGAATTGTGTTGTTGCACAACAAACTTCCGTAAAAAAAATTTAAAAATTATCAAAGATGAAGCAAAGAAGGCATGCCACAAAATCAGCTATGCCCAGCATTACTCAGGAATGCTGATAGCTCAAACAACACAAGACAGACATAAATAGAGTGAAACGTTTACCAGTCAGGTGGTGGAGGTGGAGGTGCAACTCGTCCTTTTAGTTTATAGAAATCTTCAACTCTTTGGCTGATATGAGAAAGGTCATAATGTGCATTAGCTTTCCTTTGCAAGTTGTTGAGCTTCTCATAGTAATGACCATAATGGCCATGTACTCTAATGCTTTCTGGCCTTTCTGCCATATTAAATCTGGAAGTCTGTGGCTGAAAACACAATAAAGGATGTTATTTTACCTGTACTCATTTGTATCAGCATAAGTTTGAATTAACCTCCTGTACTTCTCCCCAGTCTCAGTTGCATGGTGATATGACTGTCTATGGTATAGTTAGTGTAAATTTTCCAAATCCTTTCAAATATAACCCATAAACTTCCAAACCTCTCAGGGCTTATGTGATCTCACCATTGCCTTTTCCTTTTCCCCTGTTCCATCAGCTCCTCTCATTAGGCAGCAGCTCACATTGTTGTGCAAGTGAGTTAGCATGGGGCTTTGTACTCTGTAGTGTCCTTGCCCTAGAGTCACTTCACTGTTCTGGAGCCTAAAGCACTGAATTATTTCCAGGAGAGTCTTGTTTTGACATGTGATAGCAAGGGGAACCTGGGATGGAGTTCTGGACAGTACAGGCATTGATGGCTGCTTTCAGGGGAGCACTGTGCTGCTTCATTTCATGTCTCTGATTATGTGCATGTGGGAGTTGGGCTTTCATTTCTCAAAGCCCTTTCTGTGATGAAGCTTCCCTGTGTTTCTCCTTTGTGACAAGACTGTCGTTTCCATTTCTCATAACAGCAATGGGGAGAAGATGATCACCTAGCTGCCACTGCGTGATTTAACTGTGGCCAAACATCCACAAATTTTTCCATTGCGGGAGACTACATGATGCGTGAGAAAAATGCTAAATTTTTCTTACTTTCTTACATAAACATAAATGCATCTAAGTATCACTTTCACAGATGGTAAATACATTTGCTATTCCTCCCCATTTTCCTTCTTAGATACACTGAAAATAGGCTCATGTACCTGTGGTACAATCCAGATTACAGTAAAATATAAATTCATGTCTGTATAAGAAGAAAGTTTCCAACTGTCAGCAAAGTTCCCAAGGAAGTAACCTCAAAAAGTGTTTACCTCGTTCCCCAGTGAAGTAGGTTTTACAGTATGGTATCCAGAAGTATGGCAATCCCAAGCAGTAGGGAGAACAAATTAGGCTATACAAATAAATGCCAGAGGACTGAGAACTGTGACTAGTGAAGCAAGCACCAGCAAGTCATGCTTGACCAACTCACTAACATTCTACAATTAAATGGCTGGCTTGACAGACAAGGGGAGAGCAAGGGGACATTTCCTACCAGGCATCTGCCCTTATGGAGGCTTTTCACACTGTCTGCATAAAATCCTCATAGAGAGGCTGATGAATTGAGGGATGGGCAGGCCGTGAAATTGCTTGAAAAGCGGCCCAGAGGGCAGTGATCACAGGAAGCATAGCTGAAGGCCAGTCACTAGAGTTCAACATCTTCTCTAATGATTCAGATCACAGGGGAGAGGGGCCAGAGTGCACACTCAGCAAGTTTGCTGGTAACATAAACTGGGAGGAGTGGATGATAGACCAGAGGGTTGTACTGCTGTCCAAAACAACCAAAAAGGGCTGGAGAAATGGGATGACAGAAACTTCATGGAGTTCAGCCACAGAAGTGCAAAATCCTGCTCTCTGCACCAGCATATGCTGGGAGCCATCCAGCTGGGAAACAGCTTGGCAGAGAAGAAGAAGGGGATCCTGGTGGACAACAAGTTGACCATTAGCCAACAATGTGCCCTTGCTGGAAAGGTGAATGACATCCTGGCCTGCATTAGTAAAAGTATTCCCAGCAGGTCAAGGGAGGTGATCTTTTTGTACTGCTCAGCACTTGTGAGGCCACACATGAAGTGCTGTGTATGATTCTGAGCTCTCCAGAACAAAAGAGACAGCTACAAGCTTGAAAAAGTCCAATGAAAGGCCTGGAGCATCATTCCTATGAGGAAAGGCTAAAAGAGCTCAGACTGTTTAGCCTGAAGGTGGGATCTTAGCAATGCTTATAGCTACCTAGAGGGAGGGTGCAAAGAGAATGGAGCCAGACTCTTTCCACTGGTCCCCAGTGACAGATCCAGAGGCAATAGGCACAAATTGAAACACAGAAGGTTCCCTCTGAACATCACAAAACATTTTTCCCACCGTGGGGGAGGGTGCCTGAGGGTGGGGCACAGGTTGTCCAAATAGGATTTAGAGTGTCCATCTCTGGAGATATTCAACAACCAACTGGACATAGTTCTGGACAACAGAATCTAGATGACCCTGCCTGAGCAGAGGTGTGGACAATGTGATTACCAGAAGTCCTTTTCAACTTCAACCATTCTATGATTCTGTGAATCCTGAAGCAATACCTTCAAAGAATGACACTATGCAAGTACACCTGAAACCCTGCACACTGTTTACTTGATGTTGAAAGAATGTGGAAACATTCCCAGTGTAGGTAAAAACACAGTGGACAAAATTCTGCCTTTGATTATAGCAGTGCACAGTGAAAGGAAACTACCTTTCCAACTTAATCCATGTCTGGATTTGCATTGGCACAAATGTAACTGAGAGGAAAACAAAGTCCTATATTCCACATAAGGCCAGTATTATTCATAGTTAGTGATTGCATGATGGATGCAGTTCTGGGAATTCCATGTTTCCTATCAGCAGTTAAGCTCATGTAACTGCAATGTGCAGATCTGAGAGCTCCCAGATCCTAAATGTGCTGTACTTATGTTCACCAGCATTCAAAGTACTACTCGTGCTCTTAAAGATAAACATACATGTGTGCAGTGATGCTAAGATAGAAGCTGGCATAGCATACAGCTGATACCCTGCCTGAGGAAAGGAGGGGGTGGAAAACAAGTGACACACAAAGTGATTGTGAAAAACTGGGCTTGCATTTGAGAGAAGAATGTCTCAATAACAAGTATCTGAGGCAATGGCACTGAGTGCTGGTGATTTTGCCCATGAATGAGCTGTCAGAAGGGCTGAAGTAACAGGATCAGTGTATTTGCTTCTATAGCAAAAAATGCATATACTGTGCTTATTTGCCTTAGTGCAAACATAAATGCAAAGCATGCCTGAATCCTTTTGTTACAAAGGACCATAACAAAGCAGCCTAGATTCAGTATTTCTCATTTAGGCTTTCAAAACATTTCTTCTGAGGATTCAGGCATGTTTAACTGTCTCTACTAACTTAGTATAGGCGTTAAGCTAAATATGCATCTTAATGTCTTAAGCCTTTTAAAATATCTTTTTTAAGTGCAGGTATTTGCTTTCTGAAGAATATATATATGTGCGTGTGTGCAATAATGTAAAATTCTGAAGATGATTATGTGTCTGTGTGTATACACATAAATATATACATATAAATATATATATATGTTTGTGTGTGTGTGTGTATGAGAATGTGGATACACAGTACCTGAGTAATAGGCTGTTGTAGTCTTGAAGGAGGCTTCCATTCATTTCTTTGAAATAATTCTTGTTTCTTGAAAGGCATCACTATTCCAGATTCCAGAGAAACTGGGTCCTGGACTCTTGTCTTCTGAAGTTTATATGCTTTTTAACAATAAGAGATTAAAAAATTGCATTCTGTGCTCTCTGAGTGATTAATGATCATGTGGTTGCAAACCATAGTAGGATGCCCACACCTAACATTGACAGGTTGGGTTAATAAACATTCCTTACATCCTTTCAACCATCATCACCATACCTCACACCTCCTATGCATTCTGCTTTTCATTCTGAGAATGACATGCTTTGAAACATGTTTTGTCACATTAATGTAAAGAGGATCTCACTGATTAGTTTTCCACTGCACGCTGATAAGAAGGAGAACTTTATAAACTAGAGTGTTGATTTCATGCTAGTTCCAAGAACAGAAAGCAGGAGGTCAAATTCACAGGCTCAAGGTGCCTCTGCTCAGGCATTCCCTTACTAAACCCAGCCCTCCATACCATATAAATCGCTAGGCAATGTTGTAGTACTTGTGAAATTTGAAAAGAAAGGCTGAAAAGTGAAAAATCCACCTTATCAGTTTCCCATGTAGGAGAATACCAGTACAGACCATTCCAGTTTGGTCAGTTAGTATTTAGCACATATCTTAGATGCAGTAATGAAAAGCAGAGTTCTTTCTTGGGTTAAGTAGTTTCTATGTGAGTTTTAAATCTTTCATGAGTATTGACTGTTAGAGTTTCATGTTTGGGAGATAAAATGTATTATGATTAAATGTATATATCACGATTAAGTGACCAGAGATTTTTTTTTTAAAGTGACTAAGTTATTTAGTTGTTCAGGCTTCTGTCCAAATTGCATTGGTTGTGTGGACAGACCAATCTCATTGAAAGTCATTTTTAAAATAACACGGGTTCTTACACTACTGATGAATATTTTTGATGGGGGAGGGGGAGGAGGGGGGAGGAGAGGAGTCCAAACTGTAGTTAAGTAACTACATAAGTGATTTTCACAGAACTGTTTTAACTGTTTTGATACTCCAAAGATAAATTTGAGGACTCATTGTAATATAATGAAGAATATAGAATTAGAACAAAGTTATACTTCCAGAAACACGCCAGATATTTAACAGTTCATAGACATACATTTAGTCTCATTCATGTTTTCTTAGAAATTGCAGACATAATTTGGTCTATCAATGGGTAGTAAATCAAAATAGAGTTCACTATCTCAAAATTTAATAAAATTGTAAAATATTTTTTTGTTTTGTAAAATACGTTGGAGCATGTTTTGCAAGATTTATGCTTTTTTTTACACTGTAAGGATGTTTTTCATGTGACAGACATAAACTAGATCAAAGTCTCCCACTCTTGGAAATTCTGTTTTTCAAAGAATTAAGATTAATGTTTCAGTACTTTCCTATGGCAGCTCTTCTAAATGACCATAGCTAATGATCTAGTTTCAAAGCTGTCTTTCCCTGAGCAGGACAGTGGTGCACTGCCTGGGTGAATGGCTCTGCTGTTGCAGTTCTCTCTTCTATTCACTTTTGGCTTTGGGTGAAACCCTTCATCCAAATGGGCAGTAAAGACTGGTGGAGAAAGTCACAGCCAACAGTTGCATCATAACTAACAAATGTTTCTGTAGAATTAATGATATGTAATATTACTATCATTACCCTGTATTTGCCTGGCTCCAGAGTGAGGTGCTGAAGGCCTTTTTCTATGCATCACAGTGTGACTGAGTTCTTCCCGTGCTACCTATCAGAGAAAACAGTATCTGATAGAACTGATTATACTACTTTCATACTTTCTTTCTCTCAGCAGGCAGCAGTGCAGTCACTCACCTCAGGGGGCAGATACCTGAGAACCAGTTTCTGCAGGAAGGGCTTCCTTAGAATAGAATTGATGGATGGTCGATCTCTTGGAGATATTTTAAACAACTGGGACATTAATATCCTCAGATCGTAGGAATAGTTAGGAGACACTGGTTGGAAACGCCCTCTGCAAATCTTCAGCACCAGTTCATGCAAACTATTGCCTTGAAACTTAATTAGGGAAAACAATAAAAGAGGACAGCAAATATTACTGATTCAAAATGATGGACTAGACACCCCAACTTGAAAACAGGTACTTGTTGACACAGTCACAGAATGGTTTAGGCTGGAAGGGACCTCAAAGATCATCTCATTCCAACCTCCCTGCCATGGGCAGGGACACCTTCCACTAGACTGGGTTGCTCAGAGCCCCATCCAACCTGGCTTTAAACACTGCGAGGGATGGGGCATCCACAGCTTCTCTGGGCAACCTGGGCCAGTGCACCACCACCCTCACAGTAAAGAACTTCTTCCTAATATCTACGTTTACCATCTTTTAGTTTAAAGTCATTCTCCCTTGTCCTATCACGACATCCCCTTGTCAAAAGTCCTTCTTCCTCTCTTTCAGGCCCCTTTTAGGCACAAGAAAACTGCTTGAACTCTCCCTGGAGCCTTCTCCAGGCTGAACGATTCCAGCTCTCTCAGCCTGTCTCTGTAGGACAGGTGCTTCAGCCCTCTGATCATTTTAGAGGCCCTCCTCTGGGCTCATTCCAACAGGTCCATGTCCTCCTTTTGTTGGGGGCTGCAGAGCTGGATGCAGCACTCCAGGTGGGGTCTCACAGAGCAGAGTAGGGGGGATGAGCCCTGTGCTGTGGAACCCCTCCACAAATCCTTCCTTGCTAACCACTGTTTGCAGTGGAAAATTAATATAACCACTCTCTGATTGTGTTTTCTGCTTATGTTCTCCTGGTTTCAGCCGCTCAACTAAAAGGTCTAATGACTTCTCTACCTGGAAGAGTTTTATTCACCCTCTGCTGACAGACAGTTACACAGAAGGCCATTTTTTTCAAAATGAAACATGAGGTGTCTTGCTAAAAGCTGTTCAACAGAGATCTACATGCATCTTGTCTTGACAGGGTTCACTTTCAAAACCTCACTTCACCCAACAGCCTCTGCATTCTGTGCTCTCTCCAGAACGAAGATACAATCCTGACTTTTTACAAGTGATGCCAGTCAGATAATTCAGTCTCTTAGTTCACTAAATATCTTAAGAGGCCAGCATCAATATAGTTTTTAGGGTCTTGGGCAAAAAAACCCCAAGTTCTTCCTAAAATTACCGTTTTATTTATATGGCTATTTTGAAGGCGGTAGGATTGAATTTTCCTTAGCTCCACTTGCATTTCCTGTCTACATCTGCATTGAGTCACTGCCCTCACACTGAAACAGTGGGCAGCAATAGAGAATAAAACACCTAATATTCATACAAAGTAATATTTCATGTTTTGCCTCTTGGTGAAATCAGCAGTTTTCCTCAGCAGTATCCCCCTTGCTCCCAGCTCAGCACAGTTGCTCTATTAGTGCTGCTCTACCTTCTCCCACATCTGAGCTCAGCAAAAAGTCAACATCTGCTGGACCCAGGAATCCGATCTTTTTCCTGTTGTCAAGATTAGTTTCTGCTGTGTTCCCTTCTACCATGTAATAGTCACAGGCTGAGGATTACCTGAGGCTCAGACACAAATTCCTGAAGATGCTACCTCAGTTATTTTCTGACATAAATGCACTTTCAAACAAAATATATTTCCTTCAGGAAAATTCTTCCAGGGACTCAAACCACTTTCTGGGGAAATGTGGGGTTTAAGTTCTTTAATAAGTATAGAGTGGTATTTTCAAACAGCAATGAGTAAAATTATATACTTAAGCCTAACCTTGAATTCTTTAATTATTTCCATTGTTCATCTGTCTTGAAAAAGTTTAATAATTTTTAAAGAGGAAATATATGTTCAAACTATGTACACACACACACGCATATATATAAGTTATAGGAATACATAATACTTTTTATTTTATTTTGCACAAAACAGATACAATATGAAAAATTAAACACTAGCAGTCATTCTTTAATATCAATAAATAAGATGAAAATCCCCCTTGTAGCTGACTGTGAATACTATTACTACTACAGGCTTTGCAAGGTAACCACTATATTTTCTAATAATATGATAATGAGCTGATTGTACATTACTTACAGGATGCTTCAGTGCACACAGCTCATAAAGCACACAGCCAAGAGACCAAATATCTCTGTGAATAAGAAGTAAAGTTTCAGTGAAAAGTCTATAATATTTTCACCCATGCAATCAGTACCTCTTCTCAGCTCCCAAATTTATTACCATTATTCTGTCACAGACTGGTGCAAATTTTATTTTTTCTTAAGATTCACTAAAAAGAACAACTAGAAATTTATTTTTAGTTGTGGCACCAATGTTTCTATGGTATCTAATTAGGTTTTATCATTACAATTGGAAAAGGCACATGAAACAGGAAGTCTGCTTAATATTTCTAGTAGGATGAAGGACAAAGCTGATTTGATAGATGAGGAGACAATAAGGGAGTAAATTTGTCTGAATAGCACCTCAGAGCTGAGATGCTGCTCCAGAACATCAGGTGTTGATCATATTCCCCACAAGGAGAAGGAGGTCTAGGCCCACTCACCTCCTGACTTTGCTGTACTTTTCATCTGGTATTTCATTGTAAGACCTGTTTGTCTTTCCTGCACGTGGCTACTGCAAATTTCCAAAGAACCTGAACTAGCAGCTTTCATTTTAGTGTATTTTTATAAATGATAAATGAGTGAATCAAAAATTCACAAACTTGAAACTGTAAAGATGCATTGGTTATTACATCTTGAGAATGAGAGAAATTTAGTAATTGGTTAAGAAGAAGATTAAGCAAAGGGAAAAATACTGGTTTACATTTCCCACCACTACGAATAAGAAGTATTAAAAGAGAGTTTAAAGTACAAGTAATTCTATAAAGCCAAAAGATATAATTATATTAAACCTGTAGATTAATCACAGCAAAGTCATGAATGCTATATTTTGGACGTTGTAAGTCAAAATACTACTGACACTGCTGTATAGTACAGGGTAGTTGCTGTGAACAATGATACACCTAATTGCTGTATACAATTACATAAAACTTCACAAGGGTGACCATGAGAAATTCCTATGCTCTGCACAAACACTGATTTAAACCATATTACTAAAATGAGTTCTTTCATTCCTGCCCATCCTAACACACAGGAAGGAAAGACAGAGACTTACGTTTTGTTGTTGTATGGTCGATTTTCACATATCTCAGGTGAAAGGTAATAGGGGGTCCCTACACAGGTATGGGCAAACTCTGTAGTACTAAAGAAACACAACAAACAAAAAGGCTTACACACTGAAAAAGTTTCCAAACAACTGAACCAGAGACTTCTCTGCCCCAGTTTAAGAGCCTATGGGGGGCATTACTTTTGCTTTCCAAACAGTTGAATAATGGAACACCCTATGAAAAACTCCAGCATTTCCCAGTTCTGTGTAAAACGACCCACTATTTTAATAGCAGAGAGTGTTTGCACTTCAACAGCAAGCACAGGAATTCCCTGTCCTGGTCTTGGCCCATGAGCCTTTCATTGTATTTTCTCTCTTCTGCATGGCTGAAGAAGGGAGTGACAGAGATTTCGTGGACATCTAGCATCCAGACAGTGTCAGCTCACCACAGAAACTTGATTCACTAGTTACAGGAGGAAAAGTACTGTCAAGCTCCAATTATATTGTTGCATAAGCCTGTTAAATATTTTTTAAAATGTCTGTACTTGAACATTCATATTCTGAGGTTTACTTCCTATCTGCTAGGTACTGCTCTGCTGCATAGGAGCAATCCTTACAGCAACTATGCCCAGGGCATTTCCAAAGGAAGGAACTTTGGGTATCAGTAGTTTACATGCTGAGAGTTCTGTCAAAGATAATAAAAAAGCACAAAAAGAAAACAAATCTAAGCATTTTCCTGTCGTTACCATGCCTCCTGGCATGTTTTGGTCACACCTGGCCACTACCCAGGAGAGGCCAACCTTGTCCCCAAAGTCATTAAAGAAAAGGCCTTTTTTTGGGAGAACAATACAGATCCAAGGCCAGCTATGCCATGTTCTCAGGCCCAGGTGATCGATCTGGGTAATTTGAAAAGATTAACACAGGCTCTGTCTTGGACAACACACAACATATATCCAAACTCTCTTCCTTTACTCACTCTTTAGTTTTAAATGCTCTTCACTTTTGCTTTTAAGAGGTAACAGAAGTTATTACCAACAGCTGCATGAGCAGGAACTGTGTCTCCAGAAATAGATCCGTGGTTCTATGCAGGATGGCATGTTTTAGGATAACAGGTGAAAATGTGGTATCTGGGATACCCTTTGTAGCCCAGGCCTCTTCAGCAAGTACAATTCACAGACAATTTGCATGTTCAGGCTGCATTCTGGACATTCACAAACATTCCTGTTTGGTGCAGGTCACAGACTGATTAAAAACTGTGCTTACCTGTTCAACTGTCTTGCTATGCCAAAGTCCCCCAGCTTTGCTACCTTTCCATTATTGCTAAGGAAAATGTTCTGCAAATAAACCCAAAAATAGTGTGCGGTAATGAAAGACGGCAGAACTTCGCAACCATATTTTTCACAGGACAAAAAAAACCCCTCTCCAGTACCAGTTTTACTACCTGTGCTTTTACATCTCTGTGTAAAATCTTCTTGTCATGAATATGCTTCAAGCCCAAGGAGATCTGCACAAACCAACTGAGAATCTGCAATGAAAGTTACAGAGAACAGGCACCTATGAATTTGTGTGACTCTAATGGGGCATCTTACTGAATATATAAAATAAAGACAACAACAAAATCTAAAATATATAGAACATAAAAAATGTAAAACAATAAAAAAGGCATTTTTAAAGTTAATGCCATAGACTTCTCCTTCCCATTTAGTGCTATCACTAAACTAAATGGAAATAGATACCTTACCCTACTTCCCTTACCCCATCAAGTTTTCCCTGACTGTGCCAGGACATGCACTTGAACAAGGACTGAAGAATCATGCCAAAGGAGAGTAAGAATAATGGGCCTTTTTTAAGAAGTGAGGGAGTGCAAATAACTAATACAGAATTGGGAAGTGGATTCTTAATCCTCAGTGATGGAAGTCATACTACCCTACTGTAGTATTTGTAGTCCTACTGATTGTGATCCAGGAACCAAAAAAAAAAAAAAAAGAAAAAGTAAGTAAGCACAGGTGTTTATACTTTATCCTTTTCCCAGTACAGCTTTTAAACATATATTTAACCTCCAATATACGCATCTTCTTGAATAAGGACCTTTGGACTAAATTCAGAAACAAAACTACAACCTGCTGATATGCTTCTCTGTTTAGGAAAATTCATGCACATGAAATACTTTGATTCAAGTATTAACCTTCTATTGAGCAATGCTTGACATTAAATAGATGATTTCATGATTAGAGCTGATGCCACAAATAAGGCTTTCTCAGAAGTATATTTCAAAATCTAAAGATATTTTAATACTATTATGTTAAATTGGGAAATTTTGCTTTTGTTTCTTTGAACAGCAGATGTATCTTTAGTTTTAATAATTCATTCTTCTGTCTGTATTTCTTTTGCCTTGCTTTGGATCTGTATTATTCTGTGTCGTTGTCGAAGGGTTTGTGTGTTGGTTCTCTCCTTTGTGCTTTCATGATCTGTGGGCTTGTCTTCTCTTTATTTTCTTTCATGTTCTCTCTGCCTCTAGTATGACTCCCAATAGGATCCTAAAATTCATGGTTACTGAACCAGTAATTCACTTTCAACTGACTTCTCCACCAAGGAGTTCCTCTTATACTACTAAAGCAACAGAAAAGTCACAATACTTTTTTTTTCTTCAATTTTATGCCTTAGAGTATATTTTCCACTAGCACTTTCTACTTGGTTTCTAAGCAAAATTTCATTGTACCTGCAAAAGCAGATTTTATTTATGATTAAATAACCCCAGAGTTCAGTTCACTAATTCCTACATAAAGAAAATCTCCTTCAGAAAACTAAGAGTTAGTAAAAAAATTAAAGGAACAAGTAAGGAACTTCTACTTTTGCAAATTGCAATACTTATTATATCCACCTATTTACAAAATAAAATACACATTAACACGGCCCAAAAGCAGTCAGGTATCTGGGCTTGTTTCTCTGTGCTGGTTTAACAATTTAAATGGCAGCAGAGAAGTTTTGACCGAAATGAAATGAATGAGAGATTTACCACAGACTTCAGTATAAAGGAGAATATGCCATGTTGCAAATAGCTCAAATAAATTAAGAATTTGTATATAATACAACCTCCTCATGTTTGGAAAACACTGTTTAAAAGGAGGTCTTCATGATTTAATGGGTATTCTACTAATGTAAAGAAAAAGTACATCTACATTGCAAAAAGCAAGAGGAGGAAGGGGGCATTTAAAAAGTCATCATCATACTGCTAATAAACTAATTTCAGATCTTAAAGACTGCTAAAAAACCTTCCTACACTCCAACTAAAATTACCAACGTTTTCTTCAAAAGTTCAGTTATTACTGAATAATTGAAACCACGTGTTTCACACAGTATGTTCTTCCCTCTAAAGAAAACATCTTTCACCTGGTCCTCATCAAACAGCACTCCATGCTGCATATTTATCCTCTTCATTAAATCTCCACCATCACAGTATTCCATCACAATATACAGCCTGTTCTTTTCTGAAAGGAAAAGCATAATTATGCCTTTATTCCTGTATTATTCATTAACATAGCAACAAGTGATTTTTATTTTTACGGTCCTTCTTTCGAAAGGTAGCAGTTAACCTCTACCTACTCATCCATTTCAAAGACTAACTGAGAAAAAATGGATACTTCCAGTGAAACCTGAAGCAAAAATGAGATGCAAAAATATATTTAAAGGGAGATTCAGCAAAATATTAAATAAATGAGAAAATCCTCAAGAGATCCCACTGACAGATGTTCTTACAGGAAATTTAGCAGCATGCTTCAAAGTTCAGGGTTTTGGCTCACTAACTAAGTATGCATTAAGGCTTAGGGTAAATGTTAAAAGTAGAAAATATTTCAAAAAGCAAAAATAAACAGCAGGTCCTGCTTAATAGAAAAAATTCAACCTATTCTTACCTCTCTGGGGTTAGAAGACTATCTGATTTACATGACCCCTAAAACATTTACAGTCCTGGTCATAGAGAACAATTTGAACAGAAGCAGCAACTATAGCTTTTATTACATAAGGCACTGCTTATGGCAGATGTCAGAGGAAAAATAAATACAGGGAATTAGCTTTCGTGTTGAATAGAATTCCTTCTATCTCTTTCAGTCCTGAAGAATTTTTTATCCTTGAGTGATAATTCAAAATACATATGAAGAAAAAAAGTCTAGCACAGTATTATGAGATTGATATTGGATCACTGGAAAGACAGTGCTGTATCAAGGTATGAAATGCCAATACTGTTTTTACATTCCAGACCCTGAAAGACATTTTCAGATGTACTAATACATTGCATTTCTATTTAATGGCTTGTTTTTGTGCTTGCTGCTTTATCTGTGTGCATGTATATACATACATAAGCATGTATATATGTGTGCATGCATATATGATGTATGTATCATAACCATGTAATGTCATATGTATATGATGTGGGCAAACAAAATATAAGGAATCTGAGGTTAGATCAGATGAAATGATCATCCTATTTCTTGCCTATTTCATCAGCCTTTTGTCCTATTTGATTGGCGTATTCCTTGCTACACTCAAAACCTCTCTTCTATTGAAACTCCTAGAAAATTCCCATTAAACTCTGGACTCCCATAAACAATCAAGGCTAAAGTTCAACTTGTACAGTACAGACACTTCAGCATCTAGGATTCATGCCAAGTATCCACTCACACATGTGAAAAACACAAATGATGCCTGAATTTGATGCCTCGTGTCCATGTCTAGGAGTTGAGACCTTTTCCCACGTTTAAGTAAGGCATTAGGGACAGGGCTAAGGGTGGTCAACACTAACAAGGTAGGTTTTCTGCCTTCCACTCCTTTTACCCCAATTAAAACAGAAATGTTAAAAGTAAACCTTGCAAAGAAGCATAGAAGGTTACAATATTTGCATGCTTCATCTTGGCCAGCAGAATGACTTCTTTCTCAGAGGCTTCTTTTTCTTTCACAGGCATCTACAAAGAATAAGGGAACTAAATGCTAGCAATGATATATTTAACCCTTTTCAAAAATAGTTCCATCACTACCAAACTATTCCCACTAATACAAAAATACAAGACAATGTAGAAATATTACAAAATATGATGTATATATAACATAAAAAATAAATTTGCAGAGTATGTTTGAAAGTGTATTGGAACATTACTGAAGTCAAACCCAATTCTGACATTTTACAAACAGGCAAATGTGTACCTTTAAACTTAAGTTAAAGAATTGAAACTTTAAAGAATTCCCTTAAAAATTTGAAGAGAATGGATGTAGATGACTCTGTAATGCTTGTAGGGGTGATATCAAAAGATCAAAGTAAAAAGAAAAAAAATCCTTCATTTTACTGGTGTTACTTCTTGTTCTTGTAACATTTCAGGCAAACTCTTTGCCACGTTACATTAATGGAAAACTTCTATTTAGCTTATTTTGACCACACTTCCATCAATACTACCTAAAAATTAATTTCTCTGAGAATCTAACCTTCAAAATGTCCTCTTGTATTTATAATGTTTCTTATCCTCATTGTTAAGAAATATTTTTGAAATTTAATCCTTAAAGATTAAAAATCAGTAAGTGAATAAAACACACTCTACAATTAAAAAAAAATCTTTTGACTTCAAAGTAGCAATTTTCTGTCTCCAGCTTCTGATTTTTGAACAAGTGGGATTCACAGTAATATTCCATTAGCAGTCGTTCTTCTAGTTGTACATCAAAATCTAAGATTAGAAATGCATGGGGTTTATTGGTCACGAGCAGAGAGAGAAATGTTCCATCTTTTCATTTAGCTGTCATTACTCATGTGTCAGCTTTTCTGGGTTTGAATCTGGAAGACATACAGCACTTTCTAGAACTCACTCTTCTACTGTAATTCTCTAATACATTAGAAATTCACTGGGGTGGCCCAGAATAGCAAGAGACCTGTCAAAAGCGTGTAGGGACTCACTGAAAGCGACTGTTGAAACCCCTGTATTGAAATCACAGAGATTTTGATTGTCTTTATGGAACAAGATACAGCCGTGGTATTCCCCCAACACCCGAGCAAATGGCCCTAAGCTGCCTCTGCAGCCAGAGGGAAGGAACACAGAAGTTTCATGGCCCAATTGAGCCCCTTCTAAATCAGAAATCTAAAAAACATCTGATCAACAGCTTCCTAAAAAGACTTAATTCTTTTGTTCTCCTTGAAAGGGTGTCTGGCCAAGCAACTCAAATGCTGACAGCAACAGAATGGAAACTTAAAATGAGATGAGATGAATCAAACTGCCACAAGCATAAATGAGAATTGGAAATACTCCATTGTGAATTACTCATGCCTGAAAATATGGATGTGGGAAACAAGGAAATTAAAAAGCTAAGAGAAATTTACCACAGAATTGTGATTTGTTGTTTTAGTGGCAATATTTTCATTGTAGTTGAATCAATTGTTACAGAATTTGAATTAGGCAGTGCTACACATTGCAGGCAGAAAGAAGCTTTGAAAAGAACAAAAATGCAGTTAAAAAGCAGACTTTATGTTGAAATATGTATTTCATCTATGCTTTTAAAATAATAAATTAGCAAAGAATAGTCTTTGGAAAGCTTAGCTCTACAAAGAAAATAAAATATAACCTAAGTTCATACCCACGTAAATGCAAGTAGCACAATGTGGTAAATATAATTCAGGTTTTGTTGTTTTACCTTAGTTAAATTGATCTCTTTGATAACACACGGCTCATTATCCATTTTTCCTTTTGCCAAGAATATTTTGCCAAAAGATCCTTCTCCAATTTGTTTAATGATTTCATATTTATCCATGATGTATTCGTCTTAGTGCAGTGGCTAAAATAAAAATTCCCAAAATCAGTACCGGACATAGTCAGTGCTTTAACATCTGAGTTGGTGCAACTTAAATAGACACTACCTTTTAAGACT
The DNA here is from genome assembly GCA_013397295.1 of Polioptila caerulea. NCBI lineage: Eukaryota > Metazoa > Chordata > Aves > Passeriformes > Certhiidae > Polioptila > Polioptila caerulea. The sequence continues at coordinate 143,520 of VYXF01003961.1, read as the reverse complement.
GTCATTTTTATTACTTTTTATAACATTACTGCTGTTGATTCTTCCTAAAAATATCATGTCCTGGAAGTATGCAAATTATTGCAGATCTTAACTTTTAACAAGCAGTAAGTTTGTGAGTGTCTCATAAAGAAAAGCACAGTGCACCCTAGAAAGTACAGAGTACTGTGTAGGATTATGATATGATTTTGTAAAATGTGACATTTCGTGAAGGGAACAATACTGTGGAATTGATCTTTTAATGGAAATAAAAATCATCTACTCCATATTGATTTAGATTATACTAATGTGATCTAACGCTGGCAGCAAAATGAAAAGCCGCAGGAGAGCATGGCCGAGTGAAGTCAGGCATTAGCGGTAGTCTGGAAACCTCTGTGAGGAACACCGGAGTCACTGGGTGCTTGCAGTGGTTCCACAGGCAAAGCTGCACCCCTAAATATGAGCGAACACTACAAAGCAGTTCTTATTAGTTGCGCGCAGTTTCAGCAGGGAGATTAGCTCCGATGCCAGACGTGCCCCGCCAGGCAAGCTCTGCGACAGGCTCCATCGCTGGCAGCCTCCGAGGCGCGCTGGCAGTGCCAGCAGGGCGGCCCTGGGACGTTTGGCATTTCGGTGTCCGGGTCAGAGCCAGCTGCTGTCGGCAGCCACAGCTGAGACGCGGCACTGGGGACAGATGCCCGCACGGGGGTGCGCCCCGCCCGGGCTCGGCCCCGCATCCACAGGCGGCAGCCCGGCCTCCCGCCGCCCGGGAGGGCAGCGCCCGAGTCCCGCGGCGCTGTGGAGGGCGGCAGGGCCCGCCCCGAGTCCCGCGGCGCTGGGGAGGGCGGCGGGGCCC
>VYXF01003961.1:128090-142642 GCA_013397295.1 Polioptila caerulea | reverse complement strand
CCTTCTATCCCCGACACAGACCGCCCCTCCCTCCCGCGGACACAGACTTGCGGTTTGTGTGGCCAGTGGTAGCAGCGGGGTAGCCCGAAAGGAAATCTCGACTGCCCCAGGGTTTTGAATCCTTGGTGGAAACTCACGTACTCACTATGTGCGATAGGGGAGGGGAGGTATGAACTGGCTCCACACCTGAACTACAGATTTCCTAAAGCTTCCCTTGTGTATTAATCGTGATATTTTCTTACACGGACAAGTTCGGTACAGCTTCCCCAGAACTCTGCTAGGAACATTTGTGCTCTCCCTTGCCACACTTTTCTTGCAAAGTGTCTATTTATTACTCAGCAACCAGAACAGAGCCCAAACTTGACATCGCCCATAGCGCTTTCTGCAGCAAAAGTTGTCTCTGATTAAAGTCGGAAAATTTGTCCTTATTCATGAATACATTTGCTTCCTTTTGCACCTGCAGTGGCATATAAAAATATTTTCGTTGAATCAAGGCAAAAGTTCAGTCTCAAACAGTTTTCAGGGGATTAATAATTGCATGAACTAAAGCCTCAACTATTTATCATAGCTCAATGTTTCCCATAATATGCCCTTCAAACATCAGTTATACATCCGCATGTATTGGGTTTGTGTGGCAGGATTTCGGTAGCAGAGAGGAGCTACAGGGGTGGCATCTGGCAGAAGCTTCCCACATGTTTGACAGAGCCAATGCCAGCCAGCTCCAAGACACACCCACCCACCTGTGTCCCGTCCGTGCCCCCCTCTCTCCCCTTCTCTGATCCATTATCCCAGAGGCACCACCACCACTGCTGAGGGGCTCAGCCTTGACCAGTGAAGAGAAATTGAGTCCAGGAAGAAGGGAGGGTGGGAGAAAAGCATTCTAAGATTTGGGTTTATGTTTCATTACTCTGCTCTGATTTGGTTGGTAATAAATCAATTTCCTCAAGTCTGTTTTGCCTGTAACAATAACTGCTGAGTCGTTTCTCCCTGTGCTGATCTTGACCCATGAGCCTTTCACTAAATTTTCTCTCCACTGCTCAGCTGAGGAGCAAAGTGACAGAGAGGCTTTGATAACACCTGATATCCATCCAGCATCAACCCACCACAATGCTACATTTCATTATGTGCTCAGGAAAAACACCTTTACAACTTCTTAGAGGGCTACACCATCTCCTTGAACTATGACAGAGGACAATTTGAACAATGCCATAATTTCACTGAACATTTCTGCAAAGCTTTTACCAACTCCAAATATATTTAATACATGGACTTGTTTAGCTATCTGCAAGTGTTCTTTCTAAAAAAGTTTATTGTATATTTTCCATCCTCAGTTCTGTGATACAGAAAACATGCCCACTCAGATTTTTTTTACTGAAATTATTTAATGAATAACCAATTATTAACAACAACTTGGATACCAGCACACCTAACTTCACTCATCACAGGCAAATTCAGGTTTTCAGTCACTCTGTTTCAGTACCGCTTTCAATTCTGACACCCAGTCTGGGTCATCTTCCTCAAAGTCCCTAAAAATAGATTTCAAAAAACGTTATTTTGAAAAGCAAAATACAACTTTATAAATCTTTAATTGCTTTTTTCCCCAAAAGAGATTATCCTGTAATTAGGATAAATTATGTTAAAAATATCAGCACAAGAGACTTACTTCCTGCTCCACTGTGATTAAAGAACTAATAGATGTTCTCTATGGAATTTTCAAAAGTAAGTTTCATCAAAAGCAAAGACAAATTAGTACATTAAGAGACTGCAAATGTGTTGATAATTGACAGCCTGCAGCTGAACTGCAGCAATACAGGCCTATGTAGTCATCCCTAGGTGCCACAAAAACAATGACACAAACTCAGATTCTGAGAAGCATCACCAAAACATACACACATCCAAAAATCACAGCATTTTTGTTCATACATTACAAGATATCAAATGTTACTAAATTTCAATTTCATTATGTAAGAGAGGGATGGATTTAGATGCTGAGAAAAATACTATTTTTTTTTCAGGGGAATGTTATGGAAAAATCCCTTTGAGGAACTAAAGAAAACATAAATGCAAGGACATAATTTGGACATACGTGTCATCTTCATCAGATCTAGGTTCAAGTCTCTCAGAATCCAGGACAACAGCTTCAGGTTCACCATCTACTTCATCAGAGGCTTTGCTTTCATCAGAAAGTGGACCTCTTAATATGTTTTCAGAAGCTTTGAAAATATAAAAATTAAAATGTCATCAAAATATTTTACATTTTAAAGTAAAACTTAAGAATATAAATACAAAATAGTCTTTCTAATTCATCCCCACCTTGTAGCAGATTCCAGGACAAGTTGTTACCTATTTTAGGTAGGAAAATAAACTAGTAAGGCAGCTGAAGTGCAGAACAAATATTTGTGATTGTGCTGTGAACATCCGTAGACTGCAGCTGTCTTCAGCTGTGCTACCTGCCCCTCCTGCCCTCAAAACCAGGGCACCACTGGCTTAGTGAGGGGGGATTTACCTGAGGAGGCTACAGCCTGTTTCCTGCACCTCCCTGACACCCACACACCACACAGCTCAGGAGAGAGGACACAAGAAGACATCTGTTTTGTCACAACCTCATTCAGCTCTTGAGCTGCAAGTCAAAGCCCATCATGAAGAGCTGTAGTGGAGATGTACCATCACTCAAGAATTCCAAACCTGGCTTTTTTAAGTCCGTGTTTCGTTTGGTAAACTTAAAAAACTTCCAAAAGTAACCTGTTGTGATATGAACTCAAGTATACGATCTGTACACGTAGGAGATATGTATGAAAAAGAAAAGAAAGAGAAAAAGCTATTATTAATAAACCTCTTTGCAAAGGTGTTTGCCCAGAAAATGGAGATTTACCTGGTTTATAAATTGTGTATGTTTTAAATGCCAAGCTGACATCTGCATTGCTGAGCATGTCCATCAGGGTCTGAGGGGGTTCCTTGTTCCACTGTTTCCGTGGCTTATTTTCACTGTAGTTTATAACACCACCACCTGGGTTTAAAATCACTCATAAATGCTATTTACATAAAACTGCCCTAGCAGCATGGATGACATTCACATTCAAGAGACAAATGAGAAATAGGTAGGAGAGTCCATCTGTTGCACCACTGTCCTCTCCACAAGCTGAGGGAACAGCGGAACCTCCTTGTGGCAGGAACTGGCTGAGGGGTGTGAGGAGGCAGCGTCTCTGCAGACTTATGTGGTGGCTCTGCAAGTCTCACAAAATGAAGCCTGAGGCTGTTTCTGTGCCTTTTAATAGCAGAACACCTAAATACATGCATTCCTCTGTCCACTCCCCTTGCCCTGTGCATAACTATCATATAACATTCCTACCACAGCTTGGGAATTTTCTGAATACTCAAATCTTGATTATTTCTTTCCGCAGCATTTATTCACGTTTACCTAAAACACTTATCCAGAATCACATTAAATAATTATAGCAATTGCATCAGTGTGGGGCATTTTAAAATTGAAATCTTTCTCAGAAGAACCCTCATGATAAGTGTTTTAATCAAAAGAAAGAAAAGTCTCTGCCTAACAACTGAGGTACATCATTGATAGTTCTTGTCACTGGCCTTAACCTGTATGTTAAATCACCACAAAAGTAGAGGTGTAGATGTTTTATGCTCCCAATAGTATGCTGTACTTGAAAGACAGGTGGTTGCATTCTGCACCAAATGAATTCCTCACTGCCACCTCCACAAATGCTGTATTAAAAGGAGAATTGTGGGATAATTTCTTAGTGATGATTATAATTTTAGGGTTGCTAATGTTATCTGTCAGTTTCATCACTCTTTGCAATCCTCCTTTCACACAAAACCAAAAAGAAATTCTCTTCAGCACAATGAACTTTTTGAGTGTTTGTTAATGAATATTTTTAAATTATTTTAACATAATTTTAAATATGCTGTGTAAGGTTTTGGCTTTTAAAACACGTAAACAATCACTGACATTACTTGAATTAAAAGCACATTTAATTAAATCTTACTTTCAGTCTCTTCAGGTGTAAAACTGGAAGAAAGCAAGGACGCATTTTCCAGGACATCCAGCACAGTATTGGATATCCCCTTTTCCCATTGCTTCCTGTGGGCATGTGACAGATCCGTACTTCCTGGGAAGACAGCAGAAGCTGATATTGTAATTGTAACAAAAAAACCCAAACATGATAACCAGCATCTAACTTGATTCCATGTCCAGACTGCCCTATCCAGGCAAAGTAGTACTAAGAATCCCTTAACTAGCAGTGATGTTTGATTCTATGGGTGCAAATCTGAACTGGAAAGTGTTCCCCATATATTTATTCTATTCCAAATGTTTTCAAACAGTCATTTTTTTATTACTTTGACAAGATAATTATTTAATTGGTTTGTTTTTTTTTTTAATCTCAGATGAGCAGTATGAATCAATGTACTTGCAGAAGTAACTGATAGTGGCACGGTTTTCTTGAGTTACCTGAGACTAGTTTGAGCCACCTATTTCAATGGTTGTATCACTGACATGTAGATACCAGTACACAGAAGGAAGTGCATCAGACTTAAAATTGTAAAATTTACCTTCTTGATAAGATTTCCTTTGTTCCCGCACACCTTCACTCAAACCCTCAACATTTTTCCTTTCTAAGGGGCTATGCTTGCTGCTTTCATCTTTCCTTTGCTTTAAAAGAGTAAAGACTGTTATTAATTATTATCCTTGTTGTCAAGAAAGACAAAGAAGTCATATTTACATGGCATCAATTATTTTAGTTTTGCTATAAAATACCTGGCCTAAAGATTGGAAGATTTGAAAACTAAACCACTAATATTGTGAAGCCAACTGCAATTGCACACCACCTATTATTGAACTGTATTTCACACTGTGTGCCCATGACAGACAACCTCAGTTTCTGAAGCTAAGCATACTTGTAGTTATTTGATGTAATTTGTTGTTTGGGCTTTTTCCACATTTACGAACACAAGCGATATAAATTATTTACATTCCCAGGGAAAACAAGATGAATCCAATCATTAAACTTCTCAACTTTACAGGGCTATGAAAAGAAAAAAAAAATAAGCCCCAGGGCAACATATTTCTTAAAAATATACTGAATATGGCTGAGTCAGGCTATGGTAATGTACCCACAGGGGACATCTTGGCCACCTGTGGCTTAATTCTCCTCTCCTGAAATCTCATATGGGTCCTAAAACTTGGTGAGAATTATGTCCAGACTAGATTGTTTCCATAGCAGCTAGTTCTAAATGTGTCCCAAAAGCAAAGAAAATGGATAAACTGCAGTATAAAAAAAAAAAAAATGAGAGGGTTTTTTTGTTTGGGTTTTGTTTTGACAGGGTTATAAGAAAATCCACTTTGAACTAAACTAAACATGGGAAGAGTCAAAAAAGTTAGAGTGGTGAGAAACACACAGGAAAACTGCAATTTGAACACTAACAGGCTGATTTATGATTTAGCAGAGGAATAATTTTCTGTAAAAACTTATCTATAATACAGAACATTCTAAATTATTAAAATAAAAATATCATATTTATATTTGAATACTTACTCTATTTTCTCTCTTACTGTTTGAGCTTCCACCAGCCATGACCCTACCTGATACATTAATGAACAGATCCAAGAGTTAACACCTTTAGCAAACATTTGTAGCAAAGTGTTATTCCAGAGGTATGGAAGCAATGCCACTGAACCAAGCAATGACAATTGTGTGGCAGCTTCTTCACACTTCTTACAACAGAGCTCATTCTCAACAGAGTCCTGCTACTATTCCATTCCAAATGGGCACTAACTGTGGTGCAGCTAAATTTATGCAGAAGAAAAAAGTCCAACATTCTCACTCTAAAAATTAAATAATGAGCATTAACTTGCTTCACCATATTCTGAGAAAGAACTGTCATATTTAAAATACATGCCACTGTTAAAAGTTTTGCTGATTCTAAAGTTTATTTCTAGCACAAGTGTTAAGACTTAGAATATATATATGGCAGCTTTGCACTCTACTTATGTTGGAATATAATTTACACCCTTCAAGCAGTTTTCCAAGTTCAATAATATTACATTTTGAAATAATTAAAAGTAGATTAGGACATATAATACTAATGTTTTATAGCTGTGTTTAAGATCTTATATTTCCTATTCATTTTGTCATTCCTTACATTAACAAAAATGTTACTGACTTACCTTTTTGTCTTGCAGCATTGCCTTCATGTTTCTTGGTTTCCTTTAATACCTGCTCAAACTCATCTGCCACCTGAAATATGCACAAAGAGATACAAGTATTGTATCATTTGAAACTTCTTCAAACTATTGCATATACTATTTGTTAAAAACAGACTCACTATACAAAATCACTGTTCCAGCTAACAATATCTAATTTTATCAGCATCAGGTCAATATCTAACTTCAGTTTTCAGAAGAAATCCTTTTAAAAACTCAAGTTTTCTGGGAAGTCTACAACTGCATGGCTTTAGAGTAGCACCTACACCGCACTACATTTTACAGCTTTACACTAACAAACTATAAATGAAAAGGATTTACTATTTAAAATGTAGATAGTATTGCTTAAATCTAGAGACAAAGAATATACCATACCTCAGAAGGCAAACAATTTTTCACCAGTTTGGTTAAACAACCTCTTGCAAGAATAGTACTGGCTGATGGACGATTCTGGGGATTTCTCTTAAACATCTGCTTTATTAAGTAATGAAGTTCATAGGAATAGTGAGATGGAAGTGGATCATAGGACCCTTTGCATATCTTAAGGATGAGATGTTTCCAGCTGTTGGCTTGAAACTGCATTAAAAAAATAGTATTAGAGAACAGAGTTTAAGAATAAGGTAAAAAGTAGCTGACATAATGTAAGATAACATCTACAACTGAAAAGCAAATAGGAATTACTTCTATAAATTTATGACTGACTTTTATCTTTATAGAAATCAAATTCATCAATTCATATACTTGAGATCAGATTCAAACTGCAAGAGTGAAACAATAGGCTTGGAAATATTAAAAAATCATCAGTAGCCTGTAAAAGCACAAACATCCTCTTGCAAATCTAATGTCTGAGAACTTCTAGCTCCCATGCGGGAAGTTTCCTTGGATTACATTCTGCTGGCTTGGCTGTAGGGTGCCAATCACCCAAGGAGTGTCACCTTTTTATATCCCCTCTGATAGATTATGCAAGAACATATGTGACCATCACATCAAGCCAGACACATAACTTTTCAACACTGCTAATAAGGGAAGAATACTCCCCTCCTTGGAATCCCAGCTCTGAGCTCTGCCTCAATACCATGACACCACCAAAGATTTGCCACAGAGCTACTTAGGCTAGCACACATCTATGCACAGGCTCCCTTATCACTCCATCACATCAGTATAAACTTCCACACTCCTGCACAGCTAGTTCCTGCAGCTGTGGAGAACCTTTTGCTGATACACAGGATTTGAACAATGCTCTCAGGCATATGTGTGATTCTTGGGCATGTCCTTTGCAGGGCCAGGAGCTGGGACTTTAATGATCCTTGTGGGTCCTTTCCAACTCAGAATATTCTGTGGTTCTGTGATTTCAAGATATAGTATTAGCCCAATGAAAGGAAGCTGCTGCTTATAAAAAGCTAAGATAAAATGACCCTCAATTAGGATCTCATTTTTCTGCAAAACAAATATATTCTGATAAGGGCTCTCATCTTACCTATGTGCATGTATATAGATGCCAGAGGAAGTTAACACATTAGAAACATAGGAACAACACTGTAAAAGACAGTGTCCCAGAAATGACAGAAAGACAGAATAATTCATCAAGGTCCCCACTGTTCCAACAGGAGAATGGTGCTTGGACAGCAACTTGTTTGATTTGAAGAATAAGCAAAGGTTGATCACTGATGCAAGCTACAAAAATGCTTATTACTTACTACATTTTGCTGTACTTGCACACAACATATTTTCATTAGCAAAGATTTTGAGTGTCTTTGTCACCATGTCCTGGGACTATCTTGTTCCTGAAAAATGCAATGCTCTTGCAACTGCAGGTAACTGGAACCAGCCTGGCAGCTGCCTGACTCAATACACCCAGATCATCTCACTGATATTGAGGAAAATTAACTAATTAAAAAACCCAATTGTTTTCTAACAAATTTGAAAATTGAGTCTTCTACAGAAGGGTCCAGTAGGTCCCAAGAACTGCTGAAACAGAGGCATATAGTGGAGGAGGCATAGGAAGGGTGGAGCAATACTTCCCTCTTTTGGAAGCAGCAGCAAGCACTTCAGTTAATTCTATTGTACAGCAAACTGCTAATTAAGTTTCAAGGAATTCCAACACTTTTCTAATAGCAAAAAAGCTGTACTTACCGGGTGTTTTAGAGTGCACAGCTCATATAGAATACACCCCAGAGACCATATATCACTGTAGATACAGAGAGAGATGAAAAGTTCAGAGCCAGAAATTACAATTTAATATCTTGCTTAAAAGTGTGAGATTTAATCTCTGTACATAACTGAGCTGAATAAGCTAAAAATAAATATAAGTAACCACAAAAGACAATACAATTATGTGTTTAACCTCTCCTGTGGAAACATTCTTACTTATTTTATCCTACTCTGATGTAAAAAAAGATGACTGTCATACAGTTGTAGTTGGCTTTTTATTCCTAGAATGTCTCTTGAACAATTTGCTCCAACAATATTTGTCCTTTTGCATTTGAAAGCCTCTGTATTCTATGGCCCTTAACATCAAATAGCAGCCACACAATCCTAATTCTGAGAGCTGGAATTCTAGCCTTGCCAAAAAGAATTCTCCTACTGAGAAAAAATCCCATCATTTTCCACCAAAAGTGAGTACTGCCATTTGCACAAGAGTCCTTTCTTGCAAGAAGAGCAGGAAACAACTTGAACTGTAGAAGGTTTCTTACCTAACCTGGAAAATCAATCCCAGTTCTTGCATAAGGACCAGAATAACTGGGCTCTGTAAATCTGAGTAATCCATTCTGTGCCATTATCCTTACATTATCAAGACTGGCATGAAGAGGTGAAAAAATAATCCATCAACTATCATCCAAACAACCATCTCCCAAAAAATAGGACCAGCAAAAAGATGCAAACACATATTCTATGTTTGTGCATACATACACTTACAAACATGCACACAAGTATGTATGTATTTACTCTCCCAAACAAACAGAGGTCTGCACATTGTTTTTCAGACTTCTAGGACTAAAGATACTGGGCTCTCAGCTACCTAAGTAAAGAGGAAGGTATGCACTATAATACAAAAAAAAAAGTAATTACTTCTTTGTAAATATTCTTCAGTTCAGTAGCTTCTCAGAAACAAATACGGATAAGCCACAAAGCCAGGTTGAGACAGCAGTTAAAAAAACCATCCATCAGTCAGGCATTATTTGTGACCACTGAAAAGACAAGTACCTTTTGTTGTTGTATGGCAGGCTTTCCCATATCTCTGGAGGTACATAATAAGGAGTTCCCACATAGGTGCAAGCGTATGACATTGGACTAATGAAACGACAAAGAAGAAATGCCAGGTGAAAACGAATGATTTATGAACTCTGTACTGTTTGTCAATGGTAAAATAAAACTTGACACCACTGAGATCGGCTGGGATGTCCACATACTGTGCAAGAAGGCGTGCAGATCCAAAATCTCCCAATTTGACTTTTCCACTTTGAGTGAGGAAGACATTCTGCATTTCAAGAGCAAAGATTAATATACTTAAATAGTCTTCTATGAATCATTTCTGCAGTTTGATTATACAGAAAACACAGCAATAACCACTTCTGATATTTTGTCTTTGGATTTCCTTTTACTTGATTCTCCTAATACTTCTGCCAAAACAGAAAGGATTTATGGGCCTAAGGCCATCATCAGTAGCATCAGGCCAACATCAGTAGCAGAGGAAGAATCAGAACTTAGAATTGCCTTAATATCTATGCTATACTCAAACCAAGGGTCCACTTTCTTCTGAATTTCCCTCTTTCTGACAGGGAAGAGTGAAAAAGAAATAATTGTGAGGCGAGATATCTGCATAATCCATACACTTTTTTATAGTTCTTTAATTCTTTTAGGTTATGTGCAGTGTCACAAGCAATTGGTGCTATCAGCAGTGTGGATATGAAGGATATAGCTATACTTAGATGGTGTTTACACCCACAGTATTACCTCATCCCATGCACTCAACAATTTCATTTACATGATATTCTTAGGCCTAAATAAAAATCACAGAACTTAGCAGCCACAGGAAAATATGCAAGAGGGAGTTTAACTTTTGCATGCAGGACAGTTTATTAATGGCAAGAAAACTTGAAAAAATTCACCTTGGATTTTATATCCCTGTGCAGCACACGTTTATCATGGATGTGCTTCACAGCCAGGCACATCTGCACAAACCAGTGAAGGATCTGAAAAAGAATAGCTAAAAGTTATTTAGCTGTTCAATATAATGAATGATAACATAATGAATACTTTACTAATAGATTTTAAAAAAATTACGAAAGCAAAAGCATATTCAGAACATTTGGGAGTTAAAAGTAACTCCAACCAACCTCCAACCAGCATGAAAGACTGAGTTCTTCAAGACAATTATATTTTAACATGGTAGAAGCAATGTTTATTATTAGAGCTTTTTGGACACAGGTAATACACAGCAATAATGAAGCTGGGGAATTGCTACCTGGCGCTTTAGCTGATGGTCATTTTATAAACAAGTTAACTAAAGTTACACAGTAAATTGGCAAATAGGAAAAAACCCCAAACCACCAAATGACAAAAAAAAAAAAAAAAAACAAAACTCAGGTGGAAATAACATACTGTTTCTAAAACAAAATGTGTTCCTTTTTAAGTACTAAAGAAAACTCTTAAAGGTGCATAGAAAATCTAAATATTCAATTAGGTGAGGTTTCTGGTCCTTTCATCTTAACGAAGGTAATGCTCCTAACTGTAGCAGGAAGTAGCTTGTATTCACTATAATGTCTCTTTGAACCTTCTCCTAAGTAATACTATAGTTTCTCTGGCTTCTCTGGTAAAAAGAGTTAGCACATACTGAATGGTTTAAACATTTAACTGCTACATAAAACCCAGGTATTTATTTTCCTGGTTAGCTTTACTTATCTTACCAGAGTGGTTTGTTCACTTTTCATTTGCAGTACTCTTACTGTGCTTTAAATTCTGCCTGAAGATTGTGTAAAATTCCTATATAATTGCATACAAACCTGACTAGTTTTCACACTACCTGAATAATTTTCACATACAACTAGCAATTTCTTTTTTTATTCCTTTCAGTCCAATTCTTGTCTTGATCTGCTGGCAACCACTAAAGAAGTAATGCTCCAATTCTATCTGTAAGTTAGTTTGTTTCATCAAGATGTTGGCATATCTCTAATTTGGTTTATGCAGCATGCTCCAGTTCACAAGGAAAAGGATTCCCAGCCCCCTTGATTCCAAAACAATGTCTTTTCTTACCGTGTCTTCAGGGAACAAATTTCCTCCTTGGTGTTTAATCTTCTGCATTAGATCTCCATCGTCACAATATTCCATCACTATATACAGATGTCCATCAGCTAAATTTTTGGTAATTTAGGAATAATTAGTATTTTCATTACCAGGATATGTACTAGTTTTTTACTATATGTAGTATTTTTTACTAGAAAGCTCCAAATACATGCTATGTGTTACATTACAATAAACATGCATTTTGTTTATAATATGCACTATAAACAAAGAAAGTAATCTCAATCCCTGAGGAGTATGCAACTTCAAACAAATGAAGGAATTTAAACTTTTATACTTACCTTCAAATGATTCTATAAAGGCAACAATATTTGGATGTTTCATTTTAGCCAAAAGAACAGCTTCCTTCCTAGAATTCTCTACACCAGATGAAGACTGAAAATATAAATACACTTACTATAAATTTCACACTAAAAAATTTTCATGTATACACATAAAGTGCCTCACTTTCCAAAAAGTATTTTTAAGAATTGTTCTTCAGTTATTTTAAGTAATTTAGAAACTTTAAAAGCCTCATCTTTTTAATCTATGGTTTATTACCAGCAGAAGACTTCTTTGTGTTTTTCTGGGCATTTGGCATTTTGTTGTTTTGGTGTTTTTCATTTGAGAGAATCTTTTCCTATTTCAATTAATGACTTTTTCTATTTTAAAAGTGCAGAACGATCTAACAAAGCAGCACACACTGACTTTGAAACAGCTGATAGTCTGCACAAACTCAATATAAAGCCAAGCACCCAGGTCTTAGCTGAGCTTTAGCTTCAGAAAGCCAGTGCCTCCCATTTTGTGACTTTTAGCTTAGCTGAATGCAGAGAACATAACTCAAATAGCTGATTACCAGCAGGAATATGACACTAATATCCTCATTAGACTGAAGATGAAATCTGCCTTTTAGTGAAATCAATGGCAATCGAGCCAAGGGCATCAGGGGAAACAGGGATTTCATTCTAAGCATCTTCATAAGTGCTACACTTCCCAAAACCCCAAAATCTAACCAAGTACTTCACTTAGTACCAAGAACATCAGCTCAAGATGTAGTTATACAGTAACCATACCACACGCCTGTCTAATACAAAAAATTGTCAGCAAAAATGTTCAGCATTTCAAAAATACACCCAGAATCAGGATTTTTTAATTTTTTTTTTTTAAGTGGTGGGTGAGGTGATGTTTGTGTCACACTTACCATTGGAAGCCTTATTTCCTTCATTACACACTTCTGGTCACTGATTCTGTGGTGAACTAGGAGAGCTCTGCCAAAGGATCCCTCTCCTAGTACTTTCAACATGTTGTATCCTTCCATTCTTTATAAATCCAGTTCCAACACTTTTCTTCATTCACCAGATTATCTTCTAAACTTTGTCATAAACTTAACACCTTTAAAAATTTTCTATAATATAACCTGCATGAGGAAAGATCCAAACAAAAGAAGAAGAGGTGGCAAATATGGGTACTTAACTGTCCAGCATTATCATGACACACTTACCTGCACTGTTACCTTGATTTTACAGAAGATGAGGCCACCACAAAGTACAACTTGAAACATTATAGTACATTTCTGCATTTTTAAATTTAAAATGCTAAAGCTCTTCAAAAATGTCAGTTATAGACTTACAACTTTGCATCTTCTTTTTGTTACCTGCACTCCTGCAGGTAGTTTCATAACACTAAGGAAAACTCACAGGCATAATAATAGAAACAACAAGCTTAAAGCTTCTGGTGACAATTCTCACCTAAAAAAGCATAAGCAGGATCAAACTGGTAAAAGTTACTGGGCAAAGACTTCAAGAACTAAAGATATAGAATGCAATACTTTAGTTGCAAGCGACCTACGATGGTCATGTGGTGCAACTGCCTGACCACTCCGAGGGTGACCAAAAGTTAAATTAGCATGACAATGGCATCATGACAATGTTTCTTGAACACTAACAGGTTTAGGGCATTGACCACCTCTCTAAGAATTCTGTTCCAATGTTCAACCACCCTCTCAGTAAATAAGTGCTTCCTAATGTCTAGTGCAAACCTTCCTCGTGTAGTTTTTTCATGATCCCAGTTGTCCTATCATTACATTTAGACTATATTACAGGATCACAGAGTCAAAAATGACCTCTGAGATCGTTTAGTTCAGCCCACGAGCCCATGGCACAGAGTACCATATCCACTTTAACACCTCCAGGGATGGTGACCCTACCACCTCCCTGGGCAGCCCATGCCAGTGTCTAACCACCTCTNTATAGAATGCAATACTTTAGTTGCAAGCGACCTACGATGGTCATGTGGTGCAACTGCCTGACCACTCCGAGGGTGACCAAAAGTTAAATTAGCATGACAATGGCATCATGACAATGTTTCTTGAACACTAACAGGTTTAGGGCATTGACCACCTCTCTAAGAATTCTGTTCCAATGTTCAACCACCCTCTCAGTAAATAAGTGCTTCCTAATGTCTAGTGCAAACCTTCCTCGTGTAGTTTTTTCATGATCCCAGTTGTCCTATCATTACATTTAGACTATATTACAGGATCACAGAATCAATGAGGTTGGAAAAGACCTCTGAGATCGTTTAGTTCAGCCCACGAGCCCATGGCACAGAGTACCATATCCACTTTAACACCTCCAGGGATGGTGACCCTACCACCTCCCTGGGCAGCCCATGCCAGTGTCTAACCACCTCTTCTGTGAAGAAAATCTTCCTGATGTCCAACCCACAAGTCCCATGGCACAGCGGTTGCGCCCTCTCCTCCAACACCAAGCTTGGTCCCAGCTCTCCTGAAACTCACACGTGATCCCATTTCCTGCTAAAAACACCGCTCCTGAACGATCTCCCATCCAGCAGGGGGCTGTTTTCCTTCTTTATAAAGCTCGGTGCTTTTAAGTTAGTTATGCACGATTCAAACATCCCCGATGCGCCGTGCGCACACACGGCCTTCTAAGGATTGATGGAGTCTTCGCTCCCCCGGCTCCCTTGCGCTGGAGAGGAGCGGCCCAAGCCCGCCCCGACTCACCTCGGCGGGACACGGGCCGGGGCACGGGCCGGG
>VYXF01003961.1:117360-128015 GCA_013397295.1 Polioptila caerulea | reverse complement strand
CGGCCATGGCGGCCCCGCCCTCACGGAGGCCCGGAAACGTGGGAAACACGGGAAACACGGCAGTGTTCTGCTTTGACAGCTCACTCCCAAGAACAGACTAAATAGCTTTAAATAAAGAACAAACACAACTAAATTGATGAGTTTAATAAGTATACCATAGTACACTAATACAAACCAACATAAAAACTGTCACGTAGTAAGTAGTGTATAAGACCTCATCTAGGATTACTTGATAATGAACAAATCTCAGTCACTAAAGAGATTAAACTCTTTTGTTGAAGCAGCCCTAAAACTAGATACAAGTTTAAATTCAGCACATGCCTTATTTGTCGGCCTCAGTTTTCAAAGCTAAATCTTGTCAGAGTAGACATTGCATTACTGGAACACCTACATTACTTCGTTTTCTTAAACTAAAAGATTGCATGTTTCTAAGGAAGCCATAGGATTGCAACAAGAAAACCGTAGGTATTAGCAATATACTATTATCAATGACTAACATGAAGCATTATACCTAGGTCCTTAGTTGAAAATTTAATGAATCATAGTCAACATAAAGACAAGAGTGCTTAGCCTACTACTTAAACCAGGACAGATTTGATACCATTTTGAAAAGGCGGAAACTTTAAAAGTTTATTTAGTGACTCAGGCAGTCCACAAAATTTTAGACAGCTCCTTTCTCAAAGCTACCCAAAGCAAGCACCCTTCAACTCTCCCTAAAAAGTATCAAAGCTTTAACCCCCTTGTAGCAAGTAGTGCTACTTTTACTCTTCCATTTCAGCACTTGTTTCTTGGAGGGCATTGCTCTGCTTGTGAATAAAATCAGCAGCTTTTGATTCCAAGCCTCCCAGCTGCTCAAGTGAAGAGATACACGGATCTTGATCTTTGACAGCATCAGACAACTTGCCCATCTTCTCCCGAATGCGTTGAGAATATCGCAGAGGAGTCACAAGTTTCAGATCTTTAGCACTGCAATCGTTTGCCTCAGGATGCATCTTCACACTTAGGAAAAGAAAAAAAAAACCAAACCAAAAACACTAAGCATAGGCACACCATCATACAAGTTACCTCTGCAGCAACCAGCAAGTCATGATTCCTGTTCAACTCTTTCCCATTTGCATAGTCAAAGGAAATGTGCCCTTCCCATTCATTCAGTTAAAGCCAGATGTACAACTCTTTTCTTGGGCAAGATATTTTAACCCAGAAAACCTCCTAAAAAGACTTCCCAAAGAAAGATTCTTTCTCATTCTATCAGGGAAAAGTGTTCTTCCTGCTGCAAGGGACAGTGTCTGTACTGAAGTTACTGCCCAGGTTTTTGCCTCAAGACAATTAAAATAATCTTTACAGGCCAGTTACATCTTGTTCACTAATTCAGTGTTATATGACATACAACCTTACCTACATTTGAAAAGGGGAGGAATGGAGACATCTTTTTCTTTACCTAGCTCAGTGTAGAACTGCTACTGCCAATTTGGCAGTGGGAGGGAATCCTAAATCTGGAATTTAAGTCTCTGCCACAAAAGTCTGGTTATGCTGGAGTGAACCATTCAAAAAGCAAAACAGTTTAGGTAAATAGAGAATCTTACTTAAAAATACTTCCTTCTGAAGGAAGAGGAAGAAATCCTAAAAATGTTGTTCTTGAGAACTTTTAACTAAGTATTCATAAACGCAAGTGCCTTCTGGTTTTAACAGGACACAAACAGTTACCCCAGACACTACAGACTTTGCATTGTTACCCAAAGTAATCTTACCTTTCCAAACATGGTGTGGCAGGAGGGTTGTATCTCATAGAATAAGATGTGTCATTCTCCTTCTCAGGAGAATTAATTGCTTGGGCTGTATTTTTTATCCCATCCTCATTCTGTTGCCTTTCACATTTTCCTTTCTTTTTTGCCCGTTCTTTAGCCTTGTGCTTTTTATTCTTTTTTGACAAGATCTCTCCTCTTGGTTTTAAGTCTAAATCAGTTTCTTCTTTTTTGATAACTTCACTGCTTGTCTCTGCCTTCTTATTACTGCTCTCTTCTTTTTGGTCATCATCAGGGCAGAGATCTTTGATGGTTTCCTGAACTGGCTCTACAGATGAATTTGGTTCCTTGCTGACTTCCACTACCTCACTTAAATGAGCTTCTATCATGGTTCCCCCTAAAAATGAAACATTGGAGAAAGCACACCTGCAATTAGTTACAACTAAAAAAAAATATTTTTAGAGAGATACCTGAAATCTTAGAGCTCTACATGAGACTAAATCTTAAGTATGCATTGGAGTCTGAGCCACAGCAATTTAAGTTGCCAATAATTTTAGCCAGCTTCAAGAACCTGCAACCTAAAAGCTTGGGCTGAGTACACATCCTGAGAAGTCATTCTCTTCCTTTTCAAGTGCAGCAGCTCTCAACAAGTATTTCAGCCAGTTTCTGGGTTCAGATACTTGTCAGGTTATGTTACATTGAAGGGAAATATTTATGGCTACTTTATTTCCAAAATTAGAATATTTACAGCCTTTAATTGACACTATGCTATAACACAACCAGGCTTCTGGTAGTGAAGGAGTTTGTGTCAGAGGCACTGATTTTTAGCTCACAAGAGTATTTTTATTTACTCTTTGATTATCAGGCTGAAATACCTGGACGACACAGCTTGGATAAAGTTTAAGTAACAAGTTTGAATACAAAAGCATCTCTAATCATTTTATGATGCCCACTGTTGAAAAGGATTTGTTTAGCCAACATTGTTTTCAAAGACAATTGAGTATAAAATGATCATGGAAAATTTTCCATGAATTAAAATTTAATATCAGTACAAATAGTTTAAACAGCTTGTGTTGCCTGTCAAGTCAGACATATAAATGGAACAGAGTACTCAGACTTACCATTGTCAGAGTTCAAAAGACCTTCAGTATTTTTGATTCTATCTATTAGTGTGTGCCGCAATTCCTCTTTGGGCTGAAAAAAAGTTGTACTGTTTTAGAAAAATGATTCCAAAATGAATTATCATCTCAGCTTATTTGATTGGTATAATAGTTACAGGGAAAGTGGAGCAGGCCACTTGATATTCATATTACAAATCATTTAATTAATGCTGTTTAGACTTAGGTCAGAACACAAGTGAATCCTGTATTTTCAGTATTTGGTGTGCTAAAGATGTATTTGATGCCGTGAAATCTTGCTGGTATTAAAGCACAGAAATGAAGTCCAACAGTAAGCATAAAATTAAGTTCTATTTTAGGTTTCTAGTGGTACTAGAAATCTCAGTCCTTTTTTCCTTCTAGACAGAACATCATACAGTAATTTGATGACCCTAAGCCTTTCTTCTTCAAAGAAGAACCCACAGTGGTTACAAAGCAAACCAAATCCGCTATTTTTATGGTCAGGTAGGTCATGTGGCTCTCCTCCTACTACAAAGGTATTTAATAAAAATCACAAGCAGTTGTATTGTATATGCCATACTTTCATGCCTTTGTAATTGTTAATCTCAAATTTTAAGAGAAGTTGCTTACCATTGCTCTTGCCAAAATAGCATCCTCATAGACAGCAAAAAGCTTTCCAAGATGGCCCATTTGTTCAAGATGCATACAGCAGATCCAATATTTTGCAAGCTTTTTAACCCCAGGAGTGCTCTGTATCAGATCTTCCAACACGGCACGTACTTCATCACCTTGACGTCCCTAAAGTCAACAAAAAAGTAGATACTTAAATGCATTTGACACATTAAGGTGCTGTAGTTTTGCTGCTTTTGAACTAGAAAGCAAGGGGCTTTTTCTTTGGCAGAATTGTCATTCACCTATTCTTCAGAATTAGAATTATACAGTATTGTAAGTAGAAGGGGTAGTAAGATGTACAGGCATCTTCAGAGCTACTTGAAACAGACTTTTTCAGAAGTACAGACAAGTTTCTGCAAGTGCAAGCTTGTTTCAGGTTAATTCCTCCTAGCTACTCTCATTACATTTTAGTCCAATTACTACTATTACCATTATTTGCTATACTTATTTAGTAGCTCAGTGAGTTAATAAAGGTTAATTTCTTCAGCTGTTGGCAAAATCTATGGTATTGCTTAACTTGGGGAACAACTAGTCTCCTGTATCTGACTCACATGGGTCTAACATGCCCAGAGCATTTCTGTCTTGTCAGGATCTATATGATCAGAACTCAGTAGTCAGGGGTCCAAGTACCTGTTCTGTTAACTGCAGGCACTCATTCAGAGTCTTGTTGACCTTTTCTGTATCAGCAGCAGACAATTCTTGTTCTTCACTTTTAGACTGGGGTCCCAGAAGTGCATGTATAGGAGGTCGTCTCATCACTTTTCCTCTAGATGCCCTCCATTCGTCCAGGCGAGCTCTGCATTTAGGAATATTATTAGCTGAAGTGACAGATGTTTTATCTTTTTTTTTATGTTGACTGACACTAATTAGGGTAAGTCATGCCAAGATATACTTTCCAGCTAGTCTGAGTCTTGTTCCTTTAATCCCAAGAGGAATAAATCTGCCTTTTAGATCTGCAGGGAAATTTCAGAACTACGCATATTAGTGTCTGCTTTAGGTGTCTACCAGTTGAAAACACCTTAATTTCTTCCCTTCCAGCTGCAACAAGAGACTTAGGTTACAGACCCTTATTTTCAAAATAACGTAAAAAAATACTTCTAAATTATTCATCTGTGTCACCATTTCCACCCAGAAGATCCCACTTCAAATCAGAAAACTAGAAACTAGTATCTTAAGAGAACAGCACAAAACAACCCTAACACATGATTTATAAAATCTGAAACTGATGCGAAATGTAATTCAGTTTTAAAGTTTCATTTCAATCCTACCCCTAGACCATCAATTTTTAGTAAATGTGACTTACTAGAAGGAGCTCTGTATAAAGAATATAAAATAACTTTTAGACTATGAATCATATTCCTGCCCATTGTCTAAGCTGCACTCACCAAACTGAAAAACATCATTGATAAGTTCTCTCTTTCAGTCCGTAAAGATGCTCCTGCCTCTATAAATCCAGCCTCAGTCATTTTTTTTTTAAACTGTGACATGCATGTGAATTTACAGGATTATCTGTCTTCCTTAAGGCTGTCACAATGCTTAGACTAAAAAAAAAAAAAACAGCTCCAGCAACATCTATTTTTTAACTGCATGGGAAAAGTTGTAAGCCTGGAGAGCTCCTACAATTAGTTTGAATCCTGATTTCTCAGTTTAAGCCTAAAGTTTTACTCTGTTGTCCTTGGACATCAAGTCCAAACACTTAATTCTCTGTTTTACAAAGTCCATATAGCAACAAACAGATCAAACTAGGTATTTCTGGGAAAAAGGTCTGAATAACTTCCAAGAGTGAGCTACAATAGTAATTTAGGTACCTTCTCTCTTCTGCTGACTCTTTTGGCAGAATAGATTTCCTGTTGCCATCTGTTTTAGAATTCTGTCCTGATTTTGTACCAGCAGTTGGTTTTGCTGGAACTTCTGGTCTTGCATCTTCACAAAAATCTGCGCGCTTCTTCACACCCCGCACTTTACGATCAGGATTGCTAACAGCCTTCAGTGGCTGTGGTCCCCTTCCACCAACCACTTTTGGGACTGCCACTTTCTTTGGTGCCACAGCAAAGGTCAGCTGTTTCTTCAGACCAGACTGTGAGTTAGTAGCAGCTTTGTCAGAGGGTTTGCTCTGAAATGGCAGGACACTATTTGATTTTACTGATTTAGGGTCGTTTGAGACTTTGATGGTCTTCAGAACTGCATTACAGCTTTTCGTGGATGAAGAACTTGCTGCTTGTTTGGTGGCAGAAGGAAAAGGCTTCTTGTCTGGCAAAGAACTCTTTTCCCCTTCAGTTTTTACTGCTTTCCAGAAAGAATTTACCTTGGATTGGATAACTTTGCCACGATATCTGCCAAGAGCTGGTTTCTTTGGTACACTCATACTTGCATTTTGTTTTTCTGCTGTCAAATGCCTCTCTTTAATTCTTTTCATTTCCAAGATGGCCCTGCTAAGTGATGCATGCTGAGATTGTGTATCAATGACTTTATTCTTCGGAGCTTGATTTGCAAGATTGCAGTTTGTCCCAGATATGAAACTTTTTAGTGGGATTGCAGAAGAGTTTGAAGTAATACTTGTTTCTGCGTTTACAATTGATTGGTCCCATGACACGTCATCAGCATTCTCTTTATTTTCCTGAAATCAAAAGCAGATTGATGGAAATGTTAGAAGTATGTTCATGCTGCAAGTTACTTGTTTCCAAAGAGGCTTCCAATGCTTTACAGGACTAAAGTGCTTAATAATAAATGTCAGTTTAAAGGTGCCTACAGAAATAATGTATAAATATTGCGTAGATTGTCAACTATTACAGCAGAATTCACATTAAAAAAATCACATAAAAATTGCTTAAATTCTGCCTTGGAACTAAGAAATAAAACTCTTAAAGCAACTGCTGCCTTTAAACTGCCCAAATTACGTCCTTAGAAGAGTTACAAAGCAGAAACTTTCTTTAGGCTGTATATATGAAGAGCAGTGTCTCTGCTTGCACACCTCATCACTTAATGGCAGCACCATTCTTCTACTTAGTGTGAATAGTCTACTAACACAAGCTAGTGAGTAAAGTAATAATTAGGACAGTAGGAGAGGTTACCAGAAGAGAATTTTTCTTACTATTGAGATGTAGGATGCTGCAAGTTGAGAATAGTTACACCAGTTTTACATGGCTTTACTGAGGCTCTCAGCCATATGTTCTCAGCACAAGACCTCATGAAAAATGGGATCTAGTCTTTTCCTCCAAAAAAGTTGCTCTACAGCAACCAATTCAGCATTGTCCAAGCAGCAGCTTTTGGAAGAGTGAAATATCCAAAGGCAGGGAAAAAAAACTTGTGAATGACACATGGAAGTCTGCAGGAGCAGACTTTTAAGAAGATGCCCTTGACCTGCAAGAAAACTACACTGCGTCTCATTTCCCGGTCTGTCATTGAGGCTCAATAGTTAGATTTGACAAAGCCTGCATAACTAGAGCTTGAATGTGAGGACTGTTATTTCAGGAAACTATGTAGCTTAACTCAATTTTAAATCACACAAGATATTTATACAGAAAAATACGTCTCCTCAAGAAATTTCTAAAAAAAAAAAACAAACACTTGTTCTCACTTTTGCAATTTTTCTCCTCAATATTCAGTTTTGAAGATTTAAGTTTTTTACTTTTCTCCTCAAATAACTCCAGATCTCAAATCTTCCGAAACCCAAACTCCAAACTGTTTTAACATGAACACAGGTCTTTTGTCTACTGTTTCTTCACCTTTCTCTGAGAACAGGTCTGCAAAAGAATCTCTATTTTGCTATTTCTAAGCAGCACAATCATTTGCATCTTAATTCCAGAAAGGTGACATGAAATGATACAGGGAACACA
This sequence comes from Polioptila caerulea, assembly GCA_013397295.1. Lineage (NCBI taxonomy): Eukaryota > Metazoa > Chordata > Aves > Passeriformes > Certhiidae > Polioptila > Polioptila caerulea. The sequence goes on along the minus strand of VYXF01003961.1, from coordinate 120,647 downwards.
TTCCCTTAAACTCTGATTAGGTATTGGCATCTACTTCTGATTATATAGGTTTTGCCAGCACACCACTGAAAAAACATACACACTCAACAGTTTGTTTTGTTAATGGTTTGGCTTTCTTTCAAGCAACAGTTTACTTTTTTACTGTGACAGAAGACCTTACTCAGATTTTAAGTAACTTCCTCAAAGACTCAAAATGTGTCAAAAACCCCTCTGAGATTCTTGAGAAATGCTATTAAAATTTGAACATTAATTCAGCAATAATGGTATCCTCTTTACGTCTCTCTCCTGTTGGGTACAAACTGAATAGCAGTATGATCATTTCCTACTGTAATATGACAGCTTTACAAAAAGCATATAATAGGCAGTGACTAAATAAAGTTCTAACAAACCACATCTCTGTACCTGCAAACTTCTCATCCTCTGGAAGTCATGCAACATAAATAGATTTAAGTAAGTGGAATGTTGTAGCCATAGAAACAGAGTACCATCAGTATTTAAGGATCAGTCAAAAACTTACCATTCCTGGCTTGAGAGATGTTGAGAGCTGTAACTTGTCTTGCAGTTTACTGGTAGTTGCTCTCCTAGTTCTGCTACTGCTTAAAAAAACCCAAAAAACCAAAATGATATCTTAAAGCACGCAACAAAGGAATGTATTTTCAGAGGATGTTCACATGTTTCAGTTGGCAGTCCGCAGAATGTACTCATACTGAAACATTTCTGTTTAGTTTGCACTATTCCTCCAGCAAAAACAAATGGTTAAGCAACCACTGATCAGAACCCAGGCTGCCAAGCATCCATTCTTACACTATAAAGAGCTGTCTAACAGATTGGAATTTGCTGCAGGTATAATTTCTTATGTTTAAGAAGGAGTACCAACTTGTCTGGTCTGATGCATCTGCTACAGAAGGTCACGTTTCTAAATGCTGCAGTTGAGGGCAAAGGGGGAGTAGCAAAAGAAGCTGAAGCTCAGCTACTGCAATCACGAGAACTCAGGCCATCTGAGGCAAGTCTGAACAAGGACATGTTCCTACCACACTGACAGGTTCCAAAACCTTCAGTCAGGCACCAGAGCTGGCATCAGACTATCCAGAAAGTTACAAAACCACCAAGACCAGTATTGTCTCCTAGCAACTATGAAAATGTATTGACAACTCAGAAGAAGAGTTCTCAGTTTAAAGTTACAAATTCAAATTCTTCCTCAGGTGCTTTGCGATGTGTTATGTAAGATACATGGCACTACTGCATGTGACTGAAAATGAACATTCTAGGTAGCATGCAATATCTTTGCATCAGAGGATCTTAAGGAAGCTAGTTGAGATGAAAATGGAGGAACATTAGTGAATATGAAAAAAAGACAATGTAAGCCACAACAGAAATACTACCTGATTGATGTCTGGTTTTCTTGAATGGGCACACCAGAAAATGTCTTCTTTCTTGATAGATATTCTTCAACTTTCTGTCGTCTTTGTTCTAGCAGATTTTAAGAAAGACAGACTTGTTATGTTTTCAGCTAAAATACTGATGCTAAACTTTCTTACACACTCTTTTCCTTTCCATAACAAAAAATAAATTATTGCAAAACCAGCACATTAGTCAAGAAAGAAATGCAGTTAGAAAGGCATCAAGACATTACAAAACATAGACACTATGGATTAAGAAATCTTTAGTTTTCACATCACAATGTCTTACACATCTTCTCATTTCTTGAGAAAGGCAATATTCAAGGGATGGTTGAATGTAACTTCACAGCTACACAAAATGGCTGGTTTGCTGTATTAAGCTAAAAGAAACACAATTTTGTGACATGAAGAAGTCAGACTTGCTGTTATCTTCTGTGTGCCTGTCCAGTATTTCACACAGTTACAGCTGGCTCAGCAAGCACCTTTTCACTTGTGGCAGTAGCAAGTACAGCACACATGGAAAGCATCATGCACATGAACTGACCATCAGTAAAATCATTTGCTTCTCTTCCACTGTCACTCAGACATCTGTGCAAATGTTAGACTGCTGGGAGGGTTAATAACAGCATGAAGTGATCCTGAAAAGGCCTTAAGAACAGCTGTCACTGTCCCTCCAGGGATGGTGACTCCATCGTATCTCTGGACAATCCATTTCCATGCCTAATCACCCTTTCCGTCGAGAAAGTCCTCCTAATGGCCAACCTAAACCTCCCGTGGCACAGCTTGAGACTGTATCCACTTGTCCTGTCACTTGTCACCTGGGAAAAGAGGCCGGTCCCCACCTGGCTCCACCCTCCTTTCAGGCAGCTGTAGAGAGCGATAAGGTCTCCCCTGAGCCTCCTTTTCTCCAGGCTAAACGCCCCCAGCCGCTCCTCGCAGGGCTGGTGCCCCAGCCCCTCGCCCTTCCCTGAACAAAGCGTACAGAAGGCATTGTCCATCCCCTGCTCCTGAATTTGCTACCGCAGCTCGCACAGCAGCCGCGCCCCTGCCAAGGGCCGCTGCACGGAGCGAGCTCTGCGCGCATCCCTGAGCTTCCCAGCTCCTTCTGCTTCGAGAACGGCTCTCACCGACCCTCACACAAACAGCAAAGCCCCACCAAAGCCACTCCCTTACTTTAGCTTGCAGAAGCCGAACTGGTCAGAAAGCAAATAAGCACAAGAGCGCGGGTCTAGGTTGGCGCGGCATTTGCTGCTTTCAAGAGGATGCTCTTAACGGCGGGGCGTCCTGTTTGTCATGGGGGCAGGCTTCCAGGCCAGGAGCCCTACCTGGGGCAGGGGAGAGGATGCGGTGGGGTCCGTACCGGCCCCAGCCCTGCCAAAGGAGGGTGCAGTCTCGTACGCTCGCTCGCACTGCTCGGAAGCTCTAAGACAACGACAGCGAGCACTGCTGCCAAAACATGCCCGGTCTCCGACCTCGCCCGGAGCGCCTGCCCTGCCTCCCCCTCTCCTCCCACTGTCCGGAGAGACCGACCGGCTCCTCTCTCGCACCGGCTCTCCCGCACCCGCTGCGGCGANCGCCCCCGCTGCCGCGATGCGCGCGGCTACAGCGGCGGCCGGTAACGCTTAGCCCCGCGCGGGCGAGCAAGCGGGCGGGCTGCCCGCAGCGAGGGGCGGCTCTGCCCCCCGGTGCCCTGGTGTCCCTGTCCCCGCGCGGTGTCCCGGCCTTACCGCGGAATGCGGGCTCAGACCGCCGGCTGGCCCGGAGCTGCGGAGCCGCGCACGCCGCCATGGCTGCCGCGCAAGGAGCGTTTGAACCGCCCGGCGCCGCCCCATTGGCCCGGCCGCGGGGCTTGAACTGACCAATGGCGGGCGGCGCTGCCCGCCCGCC